>JAYRBW010087282.1:0-22145 GCA_036023295.1 Invenusta paracnida
GTACTGGCTATGTGCATTTCTTGCTGATGCACTGAGCTCTTTGGTGATCTTACACAAAGTTGGGTCTGATTCACAATAGACTGCTAAATAGTAGCGGATTACTAGTTGTGCGATCAGAGATCGGTCTTTCATATTTTCAACCAACAAATATTTATTGTAGCTGAAACCCCGCTCTAACATCGCCTGGCCATGACTGAGGCACAACACAATTGAAATGAATTTTTGCAGTTCTTGTCCAGTCACGTATGTCTCACAAAAGTTCATCAAGAAAACATCCAGTGGGTCATTCTTTTGGCTAAATTTAGCAAGTGTCACATGCAAATGGACAGACGGTGGTTGTGCTTAACACCTACCTAATGACAACTCAGCATGCCAGGAGCACTAATTCCCTACAACCATAGTAGTTGTGCTTAGCATCTACCTAATGGCATGACGTAGCCTATAAACCGGCGAAAATTTTACGAAATTAAAGCCAAAAATGCAGCTAATAGAGATATACATTTTTACTAAACTTATTAAAAAAAATGTCCGTGATAGCTGACTGAATTCAGAGATTTTTCCCGAGATTATTTTTTTAGTGACTTTTCCGTGATTTTTTAAGAACTGGACACCCTGCAGGTAGATTATGATTATAAAATATATTTTTTAAATTTTATACGTACATTTTTTTACAAACAAGTATTAAGATTATTATTTATAAACGTTACTTATATGCCACCCTGTATTTTACTATTTTTAAAAGTTACTAGAAAGAAAGTTCAATTATCGAAGTAAATTTAATAATACAAGAATAAAAAGAAAATTGAACCTATATATTAAATATAGAGTCATTTTCAGATAAATAGCTCCAATGACGTTTTTCACTGTCCTGTCTTGTGACACCAACACATACACACGCTATCCATGAATATTGGAATATAGATTACTCAATGAATAGATTAAGAATCCAATCAATTTATAAAAAGAATTTCTATTGGCTACTGCATAGCATAACGCTGCTACTAAATTATAACTAACTGAGTAGGCATAGATTTTTCTGTCCTAATTCTACTTAGCTAATCAACAATCTTAGCTACTAATCAATTCAATTCACAATCCTTGCAAACGTTGATTGGAATTATATTAATGGTAAATTAAACTACTTAACTTTATATTTTGGCTTCCATAAATTAAAAGTGTTCACATGTGGAATGTTATAGTTTGTCCTGCATATAGCACTAACCTATGTTACATGAACATATAAGAAAGCAGACGCGTATACTATAGGATAGTTTTAAAAAAACTATAAATTTTATACTATAATAACAAGCTCTAGAGGTTCTTAATCCAATGACAATTTGATTGAAATAAACCAAATTTGATATATAAAAAAATGGATATAAACACAAAATATCTTTGTATGGTTAAGGGACTAACCCACGTTAAAGTTACCTTGCTTAACTAAAAGGATCAATGGACAACATAGTTAAAGTTTTATAATCAATTATATGTTATATTTATATAATATAAAATTTAAAAACACATAATATTTGCTATTCAAAAATTGAATTTAAGAACTGACCTACGTTACGTAACGTAGGTTAGTGAACATTGTTTGAAATCAATAATTCCCTCTTGTTTAGAGTAATAATAAATAACAGAATATTATCTCGATACACTATTTAGTATTCTGCCATACTATAGCATTTTTATAGTAAACAAATCGATTTTAGACAAACAATTGACGATCGATAAACGGCACATACTTACCTATGGTGATCGGGCATAGAAACAAATATGGACTACCTTGCGTGCCAATATTTAATAGGTCATAATAATCATGCATAACAATCAGGTAATGTTTAGTTGAATATCGGAATTTGTTTCTCAATATTTGTTTTTACTAAATGGAGCTATTTATCTGAAAATGACCCTTCAGCTATCCTACAAAATTAAAATAACTGAACAGAGATCCTAAGTCATTATTTATCACATTTCTCTAGAGTTCAAATAATGTATTAAATTGGTTTGAATCACCATTCACTATTTTTAAGTAAAGTGCTAAATTATATAAAATAGCAAGTAAACGTTTCACAGAATACATTTTAAAACGAAAGCGTAAAAAAGAAATCATTCATTAATATTACTGTAAAGCTTACAGCAAACCAGAGTTGGAAGAAACCTTTCCGCTCATGAATCGTTGCATTCTGTCGAGGGTATTGGGATCATGCTGGCTGAGTGGTTGAACTGATGGTGGCATATCAGCATGATTACCAAGGTGACCGAGTTGATGATGATGATAGGACCCGACACCGGGAGGTGATGAAATGGTCGACGATGAGTGGGAAGAGAGGTGTTGTTGATGATGCGGGAGGTAGCCTCCCGGCCCCGTCAAGGTTCCAGAGGGTACAGGAGGTTGAGAAAGGTGGTGTTTGTTGGAAGAGGAGCGGTTCGAGGCTGTGGACGAGTACCAGGAGGAAGGGGGAGGATCGTTGGGAAAGAGGGGCTCAGATTCCTTGCGGGCTAGGGAGGAAAGGCCTCCCATATCTGTGGTGGATGAGGGATCCCACATACCAACCTGAGCGCGAAGACGTGAGTGGGGAGGGCATGAAAGGAGATTTAAATAATATTAATGACAGAACAAAGAAAAAAAAGTTTTCGTAAAGTAAAACACGATACATTGATAGAAATAGCAGTCAATAGAAGCGATACAGCAAGCCAAAATTGAAAGCAAGTTCATTGGCGTTGTAAAACCAGAAATGCAATCATAAAGCTGAGTAAAATCACATGATTCCATAACTAAGGAAACAACTAAAATAAGCTAGTTAAATTGAATAATAGTTACAGGTTTTCATTTATACGAGGGGGTTTCAAAAATTTTCCGGACTAATGGCAAAAACACAAAAATGTGTTAACATATTTGTTGGTAATCGGACTCCTATGGATGTTGCTGTTGCTATTAAACATTGAGATTGATGTAGGTGCATAGAAAGCAAATTGTGATGACCCAGAGTCTAAGCAACAATTATCTCAATGGACCGTCAAAGGGCAAACTCCTCCAACCAAGTGCTTAAAAATTCGAAGTGTTATGAAGAAGATGGTCACTGCATTTTCATGATACATTGACATGTTTCAACAGGGTGTCCACACTAATTAACCAAAAAATTCACGTACAGAAGTCTAAATTCACGTACATATTTTGGTAAAGAAATTGACAATATATTACATATAAATTTTTAAAATATACATAATATAATATCAACATGAAGTAAAAACATTCTACCTAATGACAGCTCAGCAAGCCAAGGTCGCTTGTCTCCCTGCATTCCGAACGAATGTGCTTAGCTACCAAAACAAAAACAAAAAACTTAACGTTCAGATTGAGGATTTTATAGGTTTTAAATAAAATATATAAAGTTATATTCAAGCGCCGCAGGCAGAAATTTTTCATATATTAAAATTGAAATTAGTAGTATTTATTAAAAATAAATAATAATAAAAACTACTAAAAAATTCATGTACAGCAGTTAAAATTCACTTATCTCTATTCAAAGTCGTGTACAATTCGCTTACATTTTGTCTTTTTATCAAAATTCGTGTAAATTCACGTACATACGTGAATTTCGTGTAAATGTGGACACCCTGTTCAACTATCCCTGTAGAGAATCAACGTACTGTGACATAAAATTGGTACATCACGGAATGCCTTCCACGGGTTATTGGTGACACTAGACCGCTTTTATCTCGAAGAGGTCAAGTTTTACTACATCATGATAATGCTCTTGCACACACAGCCCATCTGACAGTTAATTTTATTACCGAAAGCAGTGTTGATCTTGTTGGACATCTACCCTATAGCCCTGACTTGGATCCCTACGATTTCGTCATATTTCCTTGTGTTAAAGCAAAACTCAGAGAATGCCGATTTCAAAGTGTGGATGATGCAGTGGCTTCATATTCACAGAAAAACCAATCATATCACTCCTAGTGGACTGAGCGTTTCCAAAAGTGATTCAAACGAATGCGGAAATGTATTAATAAGCATGGCGAGTACTTCGAAACGATGTAAAACTTAGCACTTTCTCTGTTTTTGAGACTAGTTGTAATTTGTTGTTAAATTTTGGAATAAATAATATTTTAACAATTAATTTTTTTTTCATTAGTCCGGAAACTTTTTGAAACCCCCTCGTATATTTGGAAATGGAAATCTTCAGCTTTCAAAAGTCACAAATATTTTAGTAAAATTATTTCTCCTTAACTAAGAAATCTGTAGCGAAATCAATATACTTCGTCTCATTTTTGCATATAAAATGCGTTAGTCTATAAATAGCTTTGGAATTTCTCCGTCAAGTGGCGATCGATGCTTTCACTTAAATTCGAAGAGTCATCATAGCCGTGTCCCTTCTAACTAACTACAATTTCAGTGGATGTACTAATGGATAATAGATAAAGATGGGAGGTGCTCAATATTTTTAAAAAGCGAAAAATAAAACAAGCCAAACAAAACAAATAGTGACTTATCTAAAATATAAATACAAACTCCCCGTTTATTAACTTATGGAGAAACCAAGTAGACTGACCTGCATCAAAGTCGAAGTAGGGGAAGCTGGTGCGAAATTGATTCCCCCACTACCCGAAGTCATACTGCCCGGTGAACATGCTGCCTCCCATGCTGAAGAGGATTGGTGGTGGTGGTGGTGTTGCAGGCCATTATGGTGCTGCTGTTGATGGTGACTGCCTCTGTTACCAACCGGACTACTCGAGCTTCCACCCACTGGAGAGGAGGGAGATATACCATCGCCACTGCCGCCTCGACGTATGGAGGCGGCTGCAAAGCGGGGCGGTAGGTCCTTCTGAAACTGTTCTCGGTTCTGGTTGTAAAGGTGGCGTGAGTTGGCAGCCGCTGCTGCTGAGGGGGGACCGCATCCACCGCCGGAGGATGACGTAGGCGAAGCCAGAGTGCCATTCATTGGCAGGGGACCAGGTCCTGATGGCATCATAGATACATTATAGATTTTCACCATACAAATTATTGGCTATTCACTACTTTTACCAACAACTAACGTTTAACCAATTGATATATGAGCTGACATTAATACATCGCGTCGCAGTTTAACAAAAAACAATACAAATCACAGTAAAAAATGATGTTTAACTATATAACTAACACAGTGAGTATTGTACTACGGAATTCAGATGAGAATACTCACCAACAGATGAGGAGGACAGAGTGTGTACTCGTTTGCCAACGGTCGGTAGATGCCCTCCAGTAGGCGTTGTAGCTGGTGTGGAGGACGCTGAAGTGCCCCGACTACTTGTGCCACCTGTTGGTCCGGTAGCGGCAGTACTGCCTACACTCCCATGACAACTGCCTGCCGCTTGAGCCTGGATGAAGCGGGCAATGTTGGCGTTGACAATGAGGCCTGGATGGCTGCCTGCTGCAGAGCCGCGGTCGTGTGCTTGACTGGTTCCTTCGTCCAACGAGAGACTTGATCAGGGAAGAAAACAATATATAAAGATTGTCAAAACGAAAACAATACGAATAATAATATAGGTTTAAAGTTCAAAAATCGAAATAGCAAGTTCAAATGTAGTATTTTTTGGGACTATTTCAACGGTTAATTGCCGAGCCCAACTACTAATTTAAAATGTAGAAAAACATATTCAAATGCAGACATAATAAGTTCAAATTTGCTTATATGGTTAAGCTAATGATAATTATTTCCCTAGTATGGTATTGTAAACTAAAGATTAAGTCGTTGTAAGCTTATTGGTGTATATTCAATATATTTTACATTAATGAGCTATTCCAATAACATAATATTTTTTTCTTTTATAATCAAATTAATTATTGTCAATCCACATTTGTTCTTTGAAAAAGCTGAACCCTGTCAGGTCTGAGAAAATAGCATTATTTATTGTCAAAAAATTAACCAATCAATCTTTTAAAATAATAATAAAACAAGATTCAATTTTTGTATAAATTAAATCTCCCGCATAGAGTCCTAACAAAGTCAACTGCAAATATGACATACATTTAACAATATTTGAAGTCATTGAATGAAACTAAAGTTGCAAATTAAGGTACCTCTTGCGAACCATCTGATCATTTGCTGCGGCACTAAATTCCTCAAGCGTGATACCAGCAGAGGTGGCTAAGGATGAGGGAGGCTGCACTCCACTCCCGAAACTGGTTTGGCGATGAGTACCGCCACTACCACTAGGTCCTCGGGATCTCGAAGAGCCAGAGGATGTCTTAGAGAGGGAAGACTGAACGGTGGACGATGTGCTTGTTGATGAAACTGTTGTTGCTGAAGGCAGAGGATATTGGCCTGGCAGTCGCTCCTCCGTAGGTGCCTATTTTATAGAAACACGTTTGTTACATAATTGCATAAATTTAGGCCACTTTGCAAGTTTATATATATATATATATTCTACTTTAATTGAAACTGTCTAACAATATATAACTTTTAATCAAAAATAAATTAACACACTGTATCACGTTGACCCGATAAACACTTAGTAATTAAATATAAAGTATTGAAATAAGACCAATGCCATGGGTCTAATGTAGAAAATATCGTAAGCTAAAAATAAATCGAAATAAACACAATATGTGCTAAATTATAAATAATTGAGATAATTCACAATATAACATTTAACAATGCACACCAATTTAACATTTAACAATAAAGTAATAATATTGTGACAATATAAAAAAGCAACCTCTAAAAATAATTTGTAATTTAAGTGTTATAATTAATTATACAATGTATGTACAAAGCTTAAAAATATACCCTATATCATATACCATCTTTTAAAAATAAACTTCTCTTTATAAAGGTATTTTAGTTTGTTAAGTATGAACTAAATTTAAAACGTTTACCTTAAACGAAAAGTACACCAATAGTAGAAAAAATATCGTATTATTAGCACAAATATTCATTTTCATTAAAAAAATCTTCACGTGGATTATTTCATACGAAATTTAGAGGTTTAACATAATTATGCAGCTTCCAAGGATTGATTTCTCCTTGATGGCATAGATTGGTGCTATAAGAATGCTGTTAAATTCTTACTTAGATAATTAACGAAAGAACAGAAAGTGCTTAAAAAGGAAATATTATCTATTTATCTGAAGATGCAGTTTTTTTGTATAATTAAGTATTACCTTGAGGAAGAATATTAACACAAGAGTTTAAACTTCAGATTGATTATACTTACCCTGAGAATTGCCAGCTCTAGTGGATCTGAAGCAGTTGCTGGACGGGCCGGTCTCTTTACAGCCAAGGAACCATGAGCCGAGAAACCACCAGAAGAATACTTCCCCGATGAACTGGAACCGATACCAAGAGAGAACACTATATGACCCTCAGCCGAGGTTGTCATACTGAGTAAACTGGGCTGATGTCGGCTAATATACCGCGCCGCTTCTATTAAAACTCGCGATCGAAGCTCGGGAATTGTTATATTATCGTTTTCTGAGTCACCGTTAGCAACGGCGGAAAACTGTGTAGACAACGGCTTGGCCAGAGGTGGAATCGATAACGGTAAATATCCCTGGAATTATACATGAATAACAATTAGAAAATTACCGTTAATATTTGTAATTCAACAGAATAAAATATAGGTAGCATATATAAATACGCCCTTAGTACTTGTAAAAGTTGAATTTCTGGGAGATCACTGATAACCGCAATATCAAGTGTATCCTCACTGTCCTCAAATGGAACCAATGTGGTCCCAGGGTCTACACCCGTATCGGAATAGCATCGTCGTCTAGATGTTGTAGCCCCCGAACTTGTACTACTACCAACAGTAGTCTGCTGTCGAGTACTGGAAATCGATGAATTGACAGGATTTATCGTGGAAGATGTGGCAGCACCACCCTCAGCATCATTCTCGCAAACAGAAGTTGTTGAAGGTGCGCCGATTTCCTTGGAAACTGACAGAGTGGTACTAGTTTGTTGGCATTGGTCAAGACGATTGAGACAATGAATGAGACTCGCAGGGAAAATAAGAGAATTTGAGGAACCATTCGATGCAGTTGATTCTAAATGGAAAGGCCAGAGAGTCAGCGAATGCATCAAATAGATAATTTAGAAAACAAAAACTTCTTACAGTAAAAACAAATATGAATGAAAATATGTTAAAATACGATAAGAAAGCGGTTACTGAATAAATTAACATAAAAATATGCCGTTAGATAAAATTTTTAAAAATAACAATACGAATCATTAAATGGATTTTCCTTTTATTATTATATACATATATGTATATTAAATATTGCAATCTTCAAAATAGGTTTCTTGCAAATGTGGGTCGTGGAGTTCCTCTAAAAGGAAAAGTAAGGGATAGTTGGTATTCACAAGCATAATAGGAAAAATAAATCTAATAATCAAAAATTTATTTTAAATATTTACATGCTGTTGAGCTTAATTAAAAATAACAAACTTTAAGTAATGGATATCGTCGGATATCACTAAAAAACAACCTCCAATAATAACCTTTAATAAGGGCATCAAAGACGAATAGTATATTCTACCTATGTATTCAAATTATTATTTAGATTAGTACAAAATAACTGTTCATGTTACTAGCATTTATAATTATTATACAGCATGCAATAACATACAGGGTGACGCAAAACAACTAATTATTCAACAGACAATATGAAATGAGGTCCCCTGAGTTATGTGTATAACGAATATTCATGGACACAGACACCGGTGTCGATATTAGTCAACCAATCTCTTTGCTGTAGATGAAAGTGGGGCACTCCATATTCTCGAAAGCATCGAAGTCTTGCTTCCTCAAAAATCTCAAATGCACCAAGACACCCATTTAGAGTTCCTTTTCATTGCAAAACTAAACAAACATCGTTTTCCTGATTTAGGTATATCTTTGGATAGGCAATATTTGAATCATGATTTAAATTCAATTTGTGTCTTGGGCAAAAGCCTTGATTGAATAATTACATTAAATCAAATAATTAGTCGCACTGTATAATCAGGATTGCACCCAGATTTGCTCGAGGTCCTTTAAGGACCTTTTAAATTATAAAAGCATTAACGAACTAAGGAATTAAGCATATTTAAACATGGTTATAATACATTTTTTTACGTACATAATAATAAATTCACATCATGATATCAAGAAAAATATTTGATAGATATACATAATATTTATGTAATTTACTAAGGAAGCAGAATCTCCATTTGCATATTTATATGTACATGTACCCTCACGATTCATTAAATGTACATACAATTCAGTGTTTTTAAGTAATAAGCATTAGAGAAAAATTGCAATTTATATTTATACACTTGTACATGAATATGTTTTTGTCATTTTAATTTTTCATGCGAATTTTTTATTGTTGTTTAAAAACATATATAAAATTTGAATACAAAAAATGTAAGGATTTGTGTATATTTTATTTTTATACTATTGTTCTATTTTAAAGACTTTTTGAATTAGAGTAATTTTGAATTAAAGGACGGGTTTAAAAACTTACATTTTATTATATATATAAACATAGATATCTTAATTAGGGTTCGTATTCAAAAATAGATGGTGGTATTCAATGATCACAACTTAACAGCGCAAAATGACCCATAAGAACCTTTTTTTAATAATTTTTGAGCTTAGATTTACGTGTAAAAATAAGTAATATTTTTTCAAGTATATTTACTCTAAATGTAAAGAAAGTAACTGAAATTAATAGGAAATTTTGTTTTTTTTGTTATTAGTATCGAAATTCGATTATTATTCGATACTGATAGCTACCCAAGCAGTGCCTATCACTTATTACGACTAAGAGTGGTAAACTTTCCTTATATGGATAATGTATAAAAAATGGCTTTTAGCATCTAATTGATGTTTAGCGGTTCAGAGATTTACCAATTAAATTTGACAGGTCGGTCTAGATAAGTCTATTATAAGACAACACGTGAGTTCTAACCTTTTCCACCTTGTGCGAAAATAAAGTAGCCCTCTCTGACAGCAAGGCGATACCAGAGAATGAGTAGGAGGAGAGCCGGCAGGGGGTGTGACTGACTGGGGCTTGCAGTCTCATTGATGCCCTCACAGAGAGCCCCAATAAGACAAAGTGTTGACTGTAGTAGGAGTCGGGTCCACGCCATCTCAGGATTAGACGACTGTTGTTCAAAGGTCCAAGATAATATTCAGTTAATTAAAAAAAAGCTTTTGACCAATTTGTACTTTGCCCAAGCACATTGTGTTTTAGAAACAATTTTTATTACTAAATAAATTTTCAATAAAATACCTAGCATTTACATGCTGATTGTACAGAAGCTACGGAAAATATCAGAACATTCCCGGACCGTAGGAACCCTGCATATACTTTTGTCTTTGTTTATATTAATATATAATTATACTAATATTTCATACCGAAAAATTAAAAAGGCCACAATAGTTAAAGTAATCTAAATATACCGAAAGTAACCGAAAGGAGGCATGGAATGATCAGAATACAACTAAAACATTGTGTCATTATTGGCTAGCACTAGGGTATATACACATACATATAAATTACTTGTACTGCCGATGAAAGTAAGTGAGATTCAAGAGTAGAGGCAGGTATTTTACACATATATTTGTTTTTTCTGCACAAGGAGAAATCGTAATAACAAATCAAGATATATAGAAAAAATTCAATTACCACGATAGCAAAAAAAATATATTTCTAAAGTTTAATGAAATTTTTATTAAATAACTTTTCACAATACTTAACTTTATAAAATATTAAAATTATAGGTTTTAATTTTGGCTTTCCTACTTGCTAAATCCGATAGATTAGTGAAACATATGTAGTTCTGATAAATAGATTTTCCTGCAACCAAATCCTGACTTTTATCAGATTGACAGGGGTTTCTTATTTGATTTAAATAGTATACTGTTGTTTAGAGGGATTTTCTACAGCCTTTAAATTACCTTATATAGAATGAATCATAGTACACATGATAACTATAAATATTATATCACATTTGTTGAATTTGTTCAGTTAATAAAAGTTAATAATTATTTTCAAGTGCATAGTGTTTTCAACAACAAAAAATCATTTTGATATTATTCTATTACATTTTATATTGATAAATTAATGTAGTTTAACTATAACTGGAGGCTATAATTCATGCACAATGAACGGAAAACACGGTTGCCGTAAAGGGTACCTGGGAGTGCGCACTATGGCGCAGACTAGCCTGTTTCTTATGCACGTTGAGGTAAAGTGAGTAGAGCTGAATTCCCCCGATAAAGGCCATCTCTTCGGCGGTAAATGCGTGCAGATTGGAGGAGAACCACAGCATGAGGCGATCAGACACCTTTCGGGCGCGGAACATATCTACATGGGTAGAGACGGGTATGACAGGAAGAGAGTGAGGAGGGGGTTCTATCACCAAAGTTAACACGAAACAAAAGTTCAGACGTATTGTAAAAGAATAATTGAAATATCAACTGCTAAACATTTCCCGCTAAAAAACATTTACAAAAAGCTATGAGTAAATGTTTCATTTTATACAATTTTGGTTATGAGTGTATTAACATGTAAATGCGTATGAAAAGTAATAGTAATCAAAATAAGAACACTTAACTATGAATTCCGCATCGAGGGAGTTTTTTCATATTAAATCTTGTAAACTAAAGTGAATTTCAATTATATTATTATCCTTTAAATCTATATTCTTTTCATTTTTAAATCAATGCCTGTCATATATAATAATTAAGAAAAAATACCGCAATGTTTTAATGGTAACACAAAAATTAAAAGGGTAGTTATAATGGCATAAAATTAGAGTCAAAACACAGATATACACTGTCTTCATAGCAAAGTTTCTATAACCAATGAAAATACTTATTTAAACCTATAATTACATAATCAGTTAAAAATACTTACCCTTATTAAGATGAATGGCAGCATGAAACTGCAGAAATGCCGTTGTCAAGAGATCAGTCGCATTATTCAACTGGTGACTATTGGATAAACTAGCCGGTAGCGATGCCAAGGGCTCCCTGGACAACCTATCAAACAATTTGTCTAGATTACTACTTGCGGCTGGAAATGGAGTGGTACATGCTAATGAACGAGCATAGTAGAATACACTGGCTAGATGATGGTTCTTAGAGGCTTCCAATATGGCCAATTGATTGTAAGGATGACCACACGAGGGTGCAACAGTCGCCGACCACATATAAAACTCTCGAGCTTCGTCGTTGTGCAGATTGTAACGTGCTACATCACCCAGATGAACCAAACAATGCTGATACATGTAGGTACATGATGAGCAAGACTTAGCTGGTCTAGTGGAAAACACAGTTGAATCCCCACTTTGATGATTCACTGGAGCCAGTAGAGCCTGCAAAAAAGTTGCGTTGTTGCCTTGATGCAGACATGAATTACCCTGTGGTGAAGGTAAGTCAAGGACGTAGGCAGAGCGCAACTCTTGGAGCAACTTGCGATAGCACAGCGCAGCTTGATCGAGCAGTTGTCTGTGACTCGTCTGCGCCTGGGCACGATTGGGGTTGGAGCGATCACGAATTTGCATCTGCAGATCGGTTATTGGTTGCTTGTAAATAATGTTCCAAAGATCTTGTTCTACCTTTTCATCAAGCGCCACCTCGAGGTCAATCAACAGAAGTCTTACATAGGCTTCCTGGAGGCTAGACCGTGTCTGGGTGACTGTTGTAATTCCACAAACTGTCTTTGAAGGGCTTAGTACGCTCTTGAGTGTGACAATCTCAGCAAGGAGTGTCTGAGCATCCTCCTTAGTTCCATTCATTGCCGCACTTGCACTAGCAGGCGGCGGCGACGAACTAGATTCTACATCGCTTCTCATACTAGTTAACTGCAAGAAGTAAAGAGTCAAAATTAAAGTAAGTCAAAATTAATGTCTTATTCAATTATATTTTTAATGAACTAAATATATAAAACACAATAAACTATAACATGATAAAACAATAATAAAATAAATTATTTTAAAATAAACATATTCTTCTATAAAATATAGTAATAGACTGATCAATGGCCTAAATTCTTCACAAAAACACCGAATTTGCAAATTATTGAAAATGAGATGATGTAATTAAATCAATTTATTGTAAACGTATGTATAAGTTTTCATCTATATCTGGAAAATTTCTTGATACAAAACTAACCACCAGAAAATAAAAACATACATTTTAGTCTAATTTGTTACTCTATTAGCAGATAAAACAATAATTTAAAGTTAAAAATATTAAAATAATAACAGTTGTAATTTTTCATAGTGAGTGCAGAAACACAAAACCAGTATAGGGAACCAAAATAATGTTGTAAATATTATTATACTTAAAATACATTTAAAGTGTACTTTCCCCATAAAATGTATTAATCCCAAAGAAAGCCACCTTGTGGACTATAAACCTATCAAATTATTGTATAAAACGATTTAGAATACATATAAAGCAGTTTTTAAATTAAGAGTATATACCATTTAGTAGCTTTTTGGATTAGTAATAGAAAACACAATGAATACAGTTTTCATGATTCGAAGATGTTTCAAAAACAATCCTTGGAAATATATCCTTTAGAAAATAATTAATTAAAGCAAATCAAGTATGCACAGTAAGTTAAGAAAAATTAACTTTAGTTTTGTGCTTAAATTTATATTATAAATATAAATTGGTTTTACGTTTTAATTGTGATCTTATTATAATATGTACAATACCACTATGTATATATTTAATTTCGTGTAAAATAATAAAAATGTATATTCATAATTGTAGTGCATTGCAAAATAAAAGCAAAAACTGTTAAAATTAACCATAAAGAGAATAACTAATTTTTCATACTAAAATTTTCAAAAATTATAAGTTTAGTAACTGTTTATTGCTATTTAAAAACCTTATTAAAAAGTGAAAACACATACTAATATACAAACAATATTTATTAGTAGATTGTTAAAAGTTTGTCCAAACAAAGATTCAAATACTCTATAGTACATCTATATTTCAAATATAAAATGTTATGGTTTTTTATGCATTGTTATATATGTAGAACTTGTGTGACTTTAAGACTTTGTTTCACTGCAATAAATAAATAATTTTAATTGTCATATTGTCATGAATAATACATTACTGTCAAAGGATCACTTTATAGAATACATTAGTTTAAATAATGTTTATATTTTTTAATGTGTAACAAACGTTGTTTTATCTTTACAAATTTTAATAACTGCAAATTAACAAAATCTTTCCTTACATATAAATATTTACCCTATTTTAAAAAATAAAATATATAATGCTGATATGAATGAAGAATTGACACTGCGATAATCACAAACTTACTCGATCTTTTAAACTTTTATGACTAAATACATTTTTAAGAAACTAAAAAAGTTATTTTTGTGTTTTTTTTAATAACAATTGTTTATTTGATAAATGTTATTAAATGTTATTAAATGCTTTTCTATAAAATGCAATCCTTATATTTTTTTAGAGGAAAAATATTTAATGATTTTCGAAAAAAATGTCTAGTTATTTTTATTATTTATTATAAATCAAATTTTTTTTTCTTCCTCTGAAAGTGTCTTCTAAAAATTTCAAGTAATTGAAAAATCCCCTTTTTATATGTACATTAATTTGCTAGTTGTAATTTTTTGTTATTGACATATTATTAGTCAAATTTTTTCTCAAGAAAAATCAACAGAATTGGAAAAAACAAAAATATTCTATTACATGTAGTAACATAGTATTTTACTTTAATAACATATGTATTATTTAACCAGTAATAATAATGTCACAGAAAATTATCTATATCTAATGTATTTCATTTCTATGGCTAGGGGTAGATTATTTATAAAATTAATATAAATATCTTTTAAAATATAATTAAATTTAACAATTTAATGGAAAAATTGACAACCTTGATTTTATTTTTATTTAGAAATAAAAAAACACAATTTTACAAAACAATTTTTAGTACAATAATAAATTCATATTATCTGATGATTTAGTAAATTTAGTACTGTATTGCCTTATTGAGGTATAAATTCAAGTGGTGACTTGCATTAATTAAGTGGGTACCCCATATAATATTTCTAAATGTGAAAAATATGTGTAATAGAACACTTGTTTGAGGTTTTATTGTTTTACAACATCATATAAAACTTAACACAAACATTTTAATAATTAGTCTAATTTCAAAATTAATATGTCAATTAAAACTACATACATTGAAATATTCTGTATGAAAGTCTGCTTTAATTGAAAAAAATCATTAGTAGTAGACTGTTTTCATGTGAATGCCAAGAATATGAATAACATTAATTATGCAAAAATTTAACCATTGAATTCACTTAAAATAAATACCAATTACTATATTACAATGTACTCAATGTAAGAAAATGTTTATATGTATTGAACTATACTAATCTAGAGTCAACAAAAATACTTATGATAATACCATTTGTTAAAAAAATATGATGGAAAATGCACACCTAAAAGCATTCAGTTAAAATCGTTTTATTAAATGTTAATGTATATTTTAAAGTATTATATAGAATTAAAGTTAAATATGATCATTGTAAACTTGCCCAATAAAAATACAGATTAAATTTTGTGATTTTTAGTCATTTTAGTGACTAAGCAACACTTATTGCCAAATTTAGAAATAGAGCTGACTCAGAGTAGAAATTACAATACATCTGAATTTATTTGAGTAACAATAAATTAAATAGGAACGTCACCAAATTAATAATTAGACAGGTTTATTAACACCAGTAATATTAACCCTTTCTTTACAGTTGCATTGTGCAATTTTTATTTGGTGAAAACTGGCTATACATTTAAGAAAAGATAATTCTCAACTGCTATTGCACATTTATGCAGATGCTGTATACATGTACATACAATAATGTAATAAATTATGGCACAATGTAATAAATTACAATGGACATCTATATTTCATAGTATGAGTATTAAGAACAAATGTTTATACTGCAATTAAACTATTACAGTAAATGTGTGATGCTTCTTTTTCATTTTGGTTATTATTATTCAGAATGCCCAAAAGCAACCACAAATTGGAGACTTGTAGCCATGTCCAAGAAAAGTTAATGTCAAGCACTGACTTAGTGAATCTTTCTACTCCTGAAAAACTGCCCCTAAAAGTGGCTGCCTAATAATTCAAAAAATTACATTACTACTAAGGTGAACATTTTACAAGTATATATAGTTTTAATTGACAATATAAATTAATTTTTCCAAAAACTGATTATTTGGATAACTAAGTTAGTAAATTTACTAAAAAAATATTTCTGTATAAGTAATAGATATCAAATGTAAAATCATTTATTAAATTTGATTCAATAAAATGATGTTATTAATAAATAAATAACAAAAAATATTTTTTTGCTTAACATATTATTTACTTATTTTTGTAATTAACCTTGTGATTCATAATCCATATAATTTATCAAACTCTAAATACCCTAAATTGGAATATTTTATACTACAAATGATGATTTATATGTATAGTTAAATAAATTATAATTATTTTTTGGCAAAAAACCTGGATCATATATAAGTGACAATTGTACTCAGTGAATTTAACTCATTTCTTACTGAAATTTGATGCACTTTAATTTTTTTTATAAGCTACAGGCTTAAGTAAGTTGTTATATCATAATATCAACATCTAAAAAACATAAGATTATCTGTATAATTATATATACATACAAAGAATAATAATATTTACTTATATTGACATTATAAACTATGATAAATATATATATATATATATATAACCAGTATACCATTTGCTTAATGTAAATGGAATATAATATATAAAATAATTTATGCATTATGATTATATAGATTTATAATAACTAATAATATTGATAATATTAAACTTAATAAATAAAATTGTGATAATAATAAAAAATATACAACAGTAATATCATCCACAATTTCAATAAAAGTTAAAACTTTTAATAAGAGCAGTAATAAACTCAACATTTAAATTAAACTTAAATGATTTCATATACTTAAAACAAAAAAGTTTTAAAACCATAAAACCATATTTAAATTAAAACAAACAATTCATCTGATTTAAAATAGAATTAAAATATATAGTATAATCCTGTTATAAGGCCCTCTGAATATAAGGCACCCTTGGACATTGAATACATTATTTTGAGTCCCATAATTTACTTTTGTACATTTAATTATCCTGGATTTAAGGCACATTGGTTATAAGATACACAATTTTCAAGTCCCAGAGTGTATGTTATAATGAAATTATACTGTATTTACTAATAGGCTAAATTATTTAATAGATATATTTCAAGCATTACCAATAATTAAATATATAATAAATAATTATTTACCTGAAATAAAACTATAAACTACAGAGCTGGACAATATAAAGTGTAACACTATAATTTTATTGAATATTTATTTTAACTCAATTATATTTAATTTGTTAATATAGTAGATTTTTTTTTTTTTTTGTTTCAATTTTCTTTTGAGTACACACTTGTACAGAGTATTTTTGAGTAACTTGACTGTATTAACATATTAAATATTGAGTTGAAATTATTTCATAAAATAATGGCATTACAGCTAATATTGTCAAGCCCTAATTTATTTCTGAATATTTTTAAGTATACAATTGTATTTAGCTATTCTATTGATTTATTCTCAGGGTTCTAGCACTTATTCCAACATTATTTTCCAGGGCTAAAATGATAAAATTTCAGGGCTAAATCGTTTTCATAATGTAGGTATATGTCTTCTCCAATACAGTCCATACCTAATTCAATTAAAAAGCTAAGACTTATGAAAATTTAAAATCAATTTATTGATTTGTATCTAAAACATTTATTACATGCCTAGTAGAAGTAAATTACATTTCTGAATTAGTTATAATCCTTTTTTGGTTACAGTAATGTGTGCTATATTCATGTATGTCAGTAATCTGTATGTTAAATCATCTATATAATTGATTGGTGATAGCATAGCTATAATAATGCCAGATGATAAAGACCTGCTCACACCAGAAAAATAATTTCCATAATTTGCATGTTTATTTCCATATTTTCCTTAGCTTAAATAAATAGTTGCTATATTTTTTATAAACCCTACAATTGTGTAGCAGAGAACAATTTAGATAGATATGCATGATTATGTTAGTATATTAGTATAGTTTCAAAATGGGCTTAACATATTATATGTACAAAAATACAAAATAAACAAAGTTCTGAAACTAGTTATATAATTATGTTAATAACCAAAATTGAAAAATTAATAATATTTTCATTCCTGTCATTGTCATTTATTTTCTTGATTGTTGACATAGAATAGACATTATCAAGTTATAGTGACTCCCAAATGTGTAAATATGTGCTCTAATTCTACTTATTGTAACAATTAAAATGTTGTAGAAATGTATCTATTACAGAAAAAACATATATAGTTGATAGAAACAAATGGGTAAAGTACAAATATGAAATAAATGCAAGCACAGTTCAATAGTGGTCACTGCTTCTGGAACCGATGCAAAATGTTACAAGTCATAATAATAGTAAACATAATACTCAAGGACTGGACAATTCTTTGATTTTTAAATTAATCTTGCTAATCATTTTCTTTTTTTCCAGGGCCCCCAAAATTAAAGGGCTAGCAAGGAAACCCTGGCTATTATTTGATTAAATTATGGCTGATCAAGATGGTTGCAACTTTAAGCAATTTTAATTAGTGATGTTAAATTACTATTCTTGTTAATGTCATTCATCATGTAAATTTATAATAAAACTTTTATTCTAAATAAATAAATATATAAATTCTAGAGATTTCTCAATTAGTCATATAATTTGGGACATGTAGAAAGTTCTAAACATTATTATAGTATTTCTAATCAACTGTCATATATGTTCAGTATAACTAAATTTTAGTCTAATCTATTGATTTTTCTATAATCGTAATTTTGTTATTATATATCTAAATTATTTTTTATCTATTAGTATTACAAGCTTATAAAAAATATCTCTCATGAAATTTTGAAATAATAAATTATATTTCTAGATTAAATAAAAATATTTATTATAACTATAACTATAAGATTAAAAAGAATTTATTATAGAATTTAAAAACAATAAGCTTTGTTAAATAAAAGTTAAGCTGATTAATATTTTGATTATATTCAATAAAAATGTATATTGAAATTGAAAAGAAAATTAATATAAAAATAATATAATTAAAAAATATAATCATAAATAATATTATTAATTACTTTAATTAATTAATTTTTTATATTAATATTATTTGTTTCTATTATAATTGATCAATTTTTAATTAGAATATATTTTAAATGGAAAATACTGTCATTGATACTAGCTAGCATATCTTTCTAATTATATTATTGATATCATGACTATAGATATATTATGACCCAGACTATGTCACATGTCATGATTAAAAAATAATAATATTAATGTATATATACTAATATATATATCAATTAACCAAAATCTTAAAAATATACTATATTATATAAAAATATCATTTTAAGTTATAAATTTACAATTAATAATATTAGTTGTAAATTTATAACTTTTTGTATTAAAAAATGGTTTATTATTATTAATATTATCGAAATAACTTTTAATATGTATGTTATATTTAGGCTTAGGATATATAATATAGGGTGGTAGCCAGGTAGCCTTCAGTTACTTAGTTTTTAATTACTTTTAATTATTTGTCTATACTTAATTAATAATAGTTTCTAACTAAACAAGGAAGTTTTGGTATATGGCAGTTTCTGTATAGCTATAATTCAATTTCAGGGTCTTATATATAACTTATATTTATAACAAACTCAAACTCAAATATTTTGACTATGTCACTATTATTTAATTATTTAAATTAATGTTGTCCATTATTGCCAAGTGCCTAAGCAGTTAGCCTAAGGCTAAGGCCAAGGGAAGGCCAATGGCAATGTCATTAATAAAATTTATTTACAAATAATAAATATTGTCATTAATAATATATTATAATTTATAGATATCATACAATTATGTCATCTGTCTGTCACATATATATTATTAATTATATTCTATGCTGTTATGTATGTATTACTATTATTTCAACTATTATGCATGGTTACTCAACTGATGCACCACCCAGAGTCAGACCTGTCCTGTGGCTGTATGTACTGTAGTGACAGTGTATATATATAAATGTAGATATATATAAAGCTCTTATAATTGTATAGCAATGATTTTTTTTACTTAGGTGTAGGACTAGGTGTATGTCTAAGACTATAAAGTCTAACCCTAGATTTAGAAGTAGAGGAAACTGAATAGGAGTCAGGACAGGGGTAACAGCCCAGGTCGTACCTGGGACAACTCGTACCTTGGACAAGTTGTACCTGGGACAAGTCAAATCTACATTTTTTACATGTAAATGTATAGAAAAATACGTAATAAATGTACGATAAACTTAATAATAATAAAGTTACTGTTATTAAAAATAACAATTTGGCTGACATAGACTTGACTTAAACAATACTTTTTCATTTCAAATAAATTATTGTCATGAACGTATTTCTATAAGTATATATAATACATATCTTCGACTTCAGAGGGGTCCTTCAGAGAGACTCCGTATGTATAGCATGGTGGTACCTATATGAATGATATATATTTTATTAATATATTTTTACTTATACAAATAAATAAATTAGAAGTAATTATAGTACTACTTGTCCTAGGTACAACTTATACCAGGTACAATTTGTCCAAGGTATGACTTGTCCCAGGTACAACTTGTCCCAGATTCAGGACAGGTTAGAATTAAAAAATTTGATTCTTTCTTTAAAAAATTATAAAAAAAAGTAATCATCATACTTTTAGGTAATCTTTTCAGAAAGTATCTCTTTTTTTCAATGCTTGACCAAAAAGTAAAAATATCCTGCGATGCTCGCTTTCCTTTCAATAAATCCAATTGCGTCGTCAGTTGACAATTCTATCTTAGATACGCTTATAAAAAGTTTAGCGTAGAAGGTTGAAAATTATTATTTAATAAATCAGTTTATGATAAACAAATAAACCATTATGTAATAAATCTTAATTTAAATTATATTTTTAATAAAACAATAAAATACATAGCATGCTATATTTAGTTTAGGCGTGAGAGAATATAGTGACTTAACAATAGCCCGTTAATATTATTGTAGAGCAATCCTTCCTGATTTTAAAAATGAGCGCTTAATATTTTAATACTACCTGTAAAAATTTGACTATATAGCAACAAGATCTGAAACCAAACTTTCAATATTAATATAATTATATATATAATTAAACAGAAATACGTATTAATATTGCCAAACTCTTATAATTGCACATTGATGTCGTAGATATTTTCATGGTTATTTCACCAACCTAATTATTTATTCATTTATTTCATAGTTGAAGTTTTGATGAAATGTTGGTATAACGATATATAGGTAGGTACCGAATATAGGTTCTTATATAATCTAGTGTAGTGCGCATCCTTGTATAATGCCTATAAACACAATTTGGACTTCCAAAATGACACGAAAAACACTGTTTCGCATGTACTATGTACCCGCTTATACTTTCAGATTGCAGAATTTTCAAGACATACCTAGGTATATGTATATAATAGAGTAAAGATGTATATGTTACCGTTAATACCCAAAATCAGTCATAACGGATTCTGATTAGTCACTATCCGTTCTGACAAAATTGCTTGTCAATACGCGTACTGACTAAGCATTACTGACTACGCGTACTGACTAAGAACAACGAAGTGGATGCGGATGGAAACCTGCTAGCCTTTTTCAGTCGGCGTCTCCACTCGCCTTGAGACAAGATACAGTACTTTTGACCGAGAGCTGTTGGAAATTTATCTCGCGATTCTCCACTTTCGGTACTTTCTTGAAGGACGCGACTTCACATTATTCACGGACCATAAACCTCTCACATTTTCTATGGCAAAGATGTCTGATCCGTGGACAGACTGATCGTCGACAGACTGATCCGTGTCGTCTGATCAACAGCGACATTTGCCTTCATCTCCGAATTTACAACTAATATTCAACACATCGCAGGGAAAGACAACCCTGTTGCAGACGCCTTATCACG
>JAYRBW010087293.1:0-22138 GCA_036023295.1 Invenusta paracnida
GTATTATTGTTAATATTATTGTTAATAAATATTTAAAAAACTCAAATACGAAATTTTTTACGAAACGACCTATATTTCAGTTGGGTGCAGTGGCCGCTTCTGGCTTGACTGCTGATGGATTTCTTGCTTCTGCTTTAGGGACCCAACGTCGGCCACCTCCACCAAGACGGGATTTCGGCAACGAGGCGAGCGGGAGCGTGCTTCCAAACACTTAGCAAATTGTCGACAAACACACCGCACTAGCGGAGAAAAGTGTTCCTTGTCATCTCCGTCTGTTCTCTCGTGACCATAATAGATATATCGATGTATTAATATATTTATTACACAATTCAGAAAATGTGGGAGGTAGTTAATATGTATTAAGCTACTTAAAAAACATAGATAATTTTAATAAAAGTATGAGCCTGCCTTATTAGATAATTTAAAAATGTTATTATTCACTTCGAACACAGAGAGAGACGTAGTACAGGACTAATTTCGAACTTACATTAAGCACGCTAACCATTTAAACATTGGCCGAATGGTAGAAAGAAAATCATTGAACCAATTTTAAATTTCTTTTATTTGGTTTATTCCGCTTTTTGTTGTGTTGAAGTGGTGTTGTATATCATACCGCACTGAGGTATAAGAGCTGCATCTATGCTTTAAAATTGATTATAGGTAAAATGATTTCACTTCTAACAGCAGGTATGTTTAGCGTGCTTTCAAGGTAAGTGTTATGTCTTTAGTTAGAGGTTGGAGCTTATTTACGGCAATTGAGATCTAAAGAGACATACAAATTTATCAAATGTTTAATATTGAAAATTTTGATGAGCTAATGCCATTTATATTATTGTTTATGACCCTAGTTTAATAGCTATAATAATATGCTGTAAATATCAACATAATCCAATACTAACATATAGCTGTATTGTTGTTGAATACACTTGTTAATTTCGATTAAAATACATACAAATCGATTATAAGACGAAATCACAACTGCTAAAAAATCATTTTTGTACTTTCCAAAAGTAACTTTTAATTCAATATGGGTATTTCGCAAATAAAAATCATAGGAATTTACTCAGTTTAATAGAAAGGATATTGTTACAGAGTATGTATTTCAATTGCATCAATTGCGAAAAGTATCACTTTTTACTAATCATTTCAAAACTGTTCAAACGTAATCAAATTAAGTGCACAATAACTTTTAAATTAATGCGGTTGATATATTTTACTGTGTATGTATACAGGAGCGCGTTCATGAATTTGTCATCTTAGATTGGACAATAAGTATGACACATAAGAATCATTAGAAACCTTAAGTCAAACAGTAACATTGTATTTCCAATATAACATGTTTCACTATGAAGAACAGTATCATCACACAAATAATAAAATGATAATATAAAAGAGTGTGGCTCTAGTGTGTGTAAATTTTTAGATATTTACTTTTATTTCAATATATCAAATTATTTAGTGGTATCCAGTATAGAAAATACATTTAAAATACTATTAAAACCATTTAATAAATAATCAACGAAGAGAAAAATTGGAGGTTCAGGGAGATATTTTTACTTCTCGAGGCGACAAAATGATTGTTTAGTTCAAGTTTAATCTGAAATATGCAATTTCCAAAATCAAAACTTCTTATTTTCTTTGTCTCATTAAAGCTATAATAATAATATACCAAAAGGGTTCATATTATTCCTCTGAAGTCAGTATAAGGGAGCGATACGCACTCTAATGTAATTGCTTGTTATGGTGATAATTATGATTATCGACGAGTTAATTATAGTTAATTAATGTATATGATTTTTTGAAAACAAAATGTCTGGGTCGTAACGATAGACCTTAAGAGAACAGACATACACATTTCAAAATATAAGTTTAAAAAAGGCACACACACATTAACAAGATCAATACGTATATACGAGAATTATGTACTTAATTATATCATAGAATATAGTGTGTATAGAGTAAATTTAGTGAGGCAATTTTTTCCCCTCTATTTCCATTATTTTAAAATCGACACGGAAGCATACAGCCTCATTTGCTGTATTATAGTTACACTTACAATCCTAAACAAACGTTTAGAACAAGAAGACGATCTTGCTCTATCAGTAATGTATATTATTAACATTGATTTCTTTTAGTTACATATTTTCTATTTTATGAGTAATGAATATAAAGAACTTTAAAGAACTTAATTGAGCTTTAGTGTCACATAAAGTATTAATGCTTGAATATAATAAATGTTAAGCACAGTTGAAACCAGCTGTACTATATATGAAATTTCATTTACCATATTTCATAGCGCGCAGTCTTACCTGTTAAAACTAACGTAAACAAAAATACTAACTTACCTACCAAAAGTGTTTTAAAAAGCACAATAATTTGAGTAACTATAAAACAACAAATTTAAATACCAATCTTTATTCCACATTTTACATAAAAAGGTAAACAATAGCTTTTGAGGGATTTCTGTCATGTAAAGCTTATATATTTATTTACTGTCATTTAAACAGTATATATATATATTTATGGTTAAAAGACAACGAAAAAACTGGAAACCGAAACCTTCCATCATTAAAATCAATATTCTGAATAATTAATTTATAATGTAATTTCAATGCTAGCTTTTTTTTACAATATATATTGCAAAATAGGAGTATGTCGTAAAATTTCATAAACCAGATTGACATATAAAATTAAGATGATTATATTATGATGACGGTATGTTTAATCATTACAGATTTTAAGCATTTGCTGTTTACGATTAATTATAATCACAATATAATTTAACCGAATGATTAGAAAACGACTTGAAGTATCTAAAATTATTGGTTCTCTATGTATATAACGTTAATTACATTCATTGATAAATTATAGATTTTTGTAAAGAACGATTTTTAATGAAAAGGGTGTCAGAAATCAACCAATACAATAATTTAGCTTTAATAATATTTTTAGTTCAAAAGAAAAAATATAAATATCTACTAATTACGATAATATATTGAAACAATCACATTAAAGTAAACAGATATGATATTAAAATACTTCCAGATGTATAAATGTAAAGATAGTTTTAATCACAAACTTTCATTTCTTAAAAATAAAAATAAAATGTTAAGAATTTTAATTTTGTTATTCAAATTTTACTTACATAAATATATGACAATATATATTTTTTAAAGAAATATTATTTTACATTAAAGTTTTCATCTTATTGGAGTATATATTTACTACTTCACTCTATGAAATAATAATTTTTTAATTATTCTTCATATTTTTTAAAGAGATATTTTCTAACTATTATCGTCTCTAATTTGTGCTAATAAATTGAAAAAATTACATTAATGTATTCTTCGCAGTAAATACATTTCCGAATTATTATATAAAACAATCATTAGACGTTGCCACAGTTTGTTTTATATTAAAATCTTGTAGTATCCGAAATGTTTTTATAACATTTTATTATGATCGTTCCTGATTGGAAAAAAGGGGGAGTTACTTTAAATTTGTGCCCTATTATGTCATATTGTTATACAAATATATTGCACAATTTAAATGTATTTGTATATGCTTGCATTTAAATTTATGTTAAATTAAAATGTGGGAGTAATTATTATTTTCATAAGCTAAATAGTAAGATCTCAAAAAAGGTATAAATATTTATATACATTTATCCAAGTCATGCGATATTTACTGCAATAAAGTATAAAGCATTGTCATATTATAAACATCACATTATTTTTCATGCATGGATTTTTTAATTTTAGCCTAAAGGTAAAATCAGTGACTTTTCTAATTTAATGATTTTTTTACATACATATAACGATGAAGGTATGACATTAATACAATTTTATTTTTTAAGGGACAAAAATGAATTCGATAATTCTACGTTGGAATATATAAAAAATAAATGTCACCTCTAATTATCAGGCACAAGTTAAATGTGCTCTTAACTTTGAAGTGAAATTATAATTTATATATTCATAAAAATATTATTATCTCGGTTGATATAAAAAAAATGTTTTTAAATTTTTAGACAACAAAAGTATAACAATTTTTGATTGTGCGAAGAGATATTAAAGGATAAAATGGAAGGATGCATTACTTACAAATTATATGCATACTAAAAAATCTACTGTATTACATTGCTATGTTTCCTTAAAGTTTTCAAATATTGATACATTTGTTTTTATGATGATATTACTTTTTTCATTAGTAAATATCTTATGTAATTTAACTTCTGCAAGCTGCTTTGAAAGGAAACGATTTATACCGAAATACTTGCAATTTAAAGTTTGTTCTCAGTGTTGTGGTGTCTTCTTTATTTGTTTATTTCATGTCGACATAGACTATTTACCAAGAAACTTATCTGTGATAAATTACAATAAATCATTACCTTAACAGTGAGTGTAGATACTTATTAACTTAAACTTGAAACTAATCAACCAATTTTTAAATACTTCAGATCAAATTATTTCCATAACTCTTTTCCCACTTTTATGATAGGAATTTCTGAAGCAACTTAATTATAGATGTAATTTTCTAGAAATGATTTCTTTAATTTAAGTTTCTCATACAACTTTATTGAGAAGCAGACATGTATACCTTTAACTGTAGAAAGCAAGAATATCACTAATACATGTGCGTTTTATCTCTGTAGTATATTTAAATATATAGTAAATCTTTTTTAGAAGAAAGGTGTGAACGTTACAAACAGGAAGAAAGTTGACAACGCGAATATCCTTATACGCATGTAAACCTAACTCATATTCTGAAGTCTTGCTTTATTCACTTCCCAAAATCCACTTCAACTCATTGATGTAGGAAAATTAAAAGCATTTATTACATAAAAATACGTTTGTTCTTATTCTCATTTAAGTGCTGCAAAATTACTAAAACACAAAATTGTAACTTCCCACTTATTGATAGGTAGATGTTTATCTTCAGATTAGGTCATAAATATCTCAAATTGGTATAATAGTGTGAATTATAAGATTATTAAACAATAAATAAATGTTCACTTTAATTATATATGTGCAGTATCAACTAATGCTAAATTGCCACTATTTCAATCATATTACAAAATAAACTGTCGATTTTTAAAAATTGCGATAACTTAGATGAAGTAACTTGTGTACATATATGTATATTATACGATATAATTACAAAACTTTCAGGAATTCTATTTGAATGGGTTTTTGTCAGGTAGGTATATTAATTCTATTACATTAGGGACTTAGTTAGACGTATATATAAATGCAAACAAATTAATTTGGTTCACTTATTCGATATGAATTGATTTGAAACATCATTTTAATTACCCATACGAAAAGATATACAAACATTTATACTTCAGAATATTCGTAAATTAGCTTTATATAAAAAAAACAATTATTATTTTTAAAAATCCAGGAATTTAAGAATAAGATACTGAAGAAGATTTGCCGGTGTGAAATACAAACTGTCGGGAAGGAATGACATAACTTTGCCACAACATTATATATATCGATATATATAAAAAACTGAGTAGGGCTACAATTAACTATTCATACCTACCTACAACACAGCTGTATAGGATCATTACCACGCGTCTATAACGTACATTTTGTGTATAAGAGTTTTACACATACATAAATTCTCCCTATCTGTGAATACCAATTTTCTCTCTTCCCAGCTTGCTCTTCGATTATGCCCGTTTATGAATACCGCCCAGCTGCTGTTAGTGTGTCTGTTTGATGCAGTAGATTTGAACGAATTATAAGTAAAGTATTTCTGATATGCTTGATATATTGTGTTGACTAGGTGTGAGCTGAGAATGTTATAAGATTCTAATGAATGTGAAGTTGCAGAATTGGGTTTTCGTCGATCATTGGAATTAGCAGCGAAATATTATGATTACATCGCACTATGTGTTTCTAAAATGTATCGATAAAATTTACAAGACTCAAAAATAGTAGCATTAGTCAATCAATAATTGTAATGTAATAATTAAACGTAACATCGTTTAATTTATTTCTAAATTTTATATATTATATTTTACTACCTTTGTGTTTGTGTCAGTATGTATCGCTGTATCAATTGTATCAATTGTATCAATATACATATGCGTAACTGTATTTCGCGAATATACCAAAACGTATAATTTAATAACGGTACTGTAATTTTATGCTATAATTTTCAGTTTGTTAAAACATGGGTTTTATTAAAATCAGAAAAAAATCTTCCATTAATGTATCTTTTTTTGTTTTAAGTTATATAAAAATATTATTTTTTTACAATATTCAATATTCTATGCTTTTTAATATGTTCATAGTATTTGAAATAAATAAAATATGTACCTATACTGTAAAATGAGGTGCACTTATACAATTATCCGTGTTCCATAATACACAATATAACTTGACAGAAAAAGGAAAATTGACTAGGTACATAGTAAGCGAATGTCCAAAAGTTACAATAAAGAAATAATGTTTCACTCAGACACAATTCATTATCAAACAAATAGAAATAAAATAAATATAATTCTGTGTATTAATCATCATTATAAACATGTCTTAACGTAACATTTGAAACAGTATATTTTTACGTATGCATCTATCTAGTTTCCCAATTTGAAAGCTACAACTTTGTAGTAACTGAATCACAATGTCTTCTACCAGTGGGAACACCGCATAAAGGAGAGGAATCGACTGAGTCATCCTTCTTAAAGCCCCCATTAACTCTACCTGAATGTCTACCACTGCTAGCATTACTACTGTTGGTGGAATCCCAATGATCTTCAATAAGCTGGGATATCATCTCCCGCTCCTGTCGCAGATCATTCATCTTCCTTTGAATTGTTCTCTCTGAATCCTCCCAAATTCCGAAAGCAGCATTACGATCTTCTCTACTGCCAGAACTGGATGAGGCAGCTGCTGATTCATACCCAATTTTCTGAACTGTGCCAAAGTTGAAACCCGAAGTTGGCGGAAGAAACTCATTTGACGAGATAGTTGTATCTGACAGTTGAAAGCTTGAAGAGCTACCATTGACAAGAGCCCTGTTTGGTCCCCAATCATCATGGAGTGTTCTGCTGTTGCTTGTAGCGACAACTGCTGAGGTGGTTCTTCTTGGCAAGAAGGTAGATGTGTTCCTGAACTCTCGACGTCGGCTGCGACTGCTGCTCCAACGTCTAAAGGAGTTATAACTGGCGTGTCTGAGGTGGGAGCCGTTTCCGATTGGATGATTCTGCTCCTGATTGTGATGTTCAACGTGGAATGTGATGCTATTGTTATTGTCATTGTCATTGAATTTATACTGCCTGAAAAAAAAAGTTTGTATAAACATTAAAATTAATTTTTCTATCAAATTAAATGGAATTGCGAAAAATACGGACATAGATGTATACATTTAATCTATTGTGTATTGTGCGTGTACAACAGAAAAAACTATTATTTACTCCGATTTTATATATATTAATGACACTCGTTTCAAATGTGACTTAAAAGATTAATTGTTTATTGTGTTTAATTAATATTCTTATTTGTACTTATTGAAAGATTTTTCTTGTTTATACATGCGTCAATTAATGTTGTGAATGGTTTAAGTTCAAAAACTCTGTTCACCTTCACTTGGAGCCCATTAAGTTATATTTACAAAGTTTGTAGGACAGAATACTTGTGACAAATCAGTATAGTGTGAACTCGTTAGAGACTGCTTTTAGAAGTTCCACGTAATAATGAAAAGATGCTGGTCCTCACAGAATGAATTCTTTAAACATTTTATCTAGTTTCCAATGATCAGGGATGTCTAAAAGTTGCTTGTTTGTGCAAATTATTTTGATCTTCACTTTTGTACTACATTTTCATAAATAAATTTTATAAATATAGCCAGTTCTAGCGGAGACTTTCAAATTTGTAGACCAGGGCACAACTCGTTTAATTAAAGTAGCCGTTCTAAAACTATAGAACAAGTGCAGATAATCACAACAATTATAACAATTATAAAAACTTTATCAGGTTTAGAAATGATTTGTTTTGTTTTGTTTTGTTTTTATATTTACAGAAACACGAAAAATAAGACAAAGCAGCATTTTTCCAGGTACTACCTATATTATATCAATATATAAAATGATCTCAAATATTAACCATAATAATAACTCGATAGTAGAAAATGGAATATTAGAGTAAATATTTCGTTATATTACACAAGTGATGTTCCATGCGCCAAATCGTAGATTGTCAATAATGGCCATTTGCTTTTTTCTAATAACTGCACATAATAACATAACAATATAACAGTGAAATCAAATTATAAAATAATTCACTCAAATTTTAGTAAGGAATATAATACAATTTTGATGTAAATGAAACTCTAACGAATCGCTTATAATAAAGCTCTATTTCATTAATGTAAAACTACGCTATTTTATACATTTTTATTGAGAAAAGTAATATGTATTATAAACTAAATTGAGTTACAGAACTCCCTGGTAAAATTTGTCTGTCACGCACAAACAATATAACATCGAAGGGAAACATTATAAAAAGCTATAACGAAAGGTGTTATACGAGTATTTATATATATTTGACTTTATTGAAACATACAATTAAGCACTCAACTGATCTGTTAACTCCTGCACTGCAGTATGTGAGTTATAAATAAATAATAATTATATTATATCCAAAAAGCATTTGAGGTTTACAGAAAAAATAGTTTACCTGAATTTAGTTATCAACCATTTTTCTGAAATCACTTTATTTATTAACTCGAAAAAATTAATAAATATATCTCCCATGTTTTTGACAGTAATTCTTTCTGACATTTGTGAATAAAGGAAAAAATAACTTAATAGTTTCAACTTAATAATCGTTAAAACAAAACAACACACTTCGTTACCAAGGAAACTCTATAAAACATTCATTCTTAGCTAAAGCTTGCAATGATAATAACAGCACAATTACAATGATTCAAGTCAGTTTGTGAATCGCAGAGTTCTTTTAGTTATACACCGCCTCCGAATAGAGTGATAAGTTCACATATCAACTCAGAATTTAGGCGTTTCCCTTTTAACGACTGGCATAAAGTAGAACTCTATTCCAGTTTTTTTGGAGGGAGGCTCGGCTTTTCTTATCGTTGTATTAAAGTACAGAAGCTCGTATAACGGGGTAAAATTCCCTCAGGGTGCTTATTCAAAGTTAGTCAAGCTGATATTGATTTAGGCGGACCGAATAATAACTGACAGGTATGATAATAGTGGAAAATTGATTATGGTGTCGAAAAAATTGAAAAGGATGTGATAAGAAAATAACAAACGCATCAGTAAAACCAAATATAATAATTCTAAGGAATAAAATATAATATAATTATGATACTGAACACATGATATGATCACATTTAAATATGTTTTATTTGACATTTTAATGACATATAAAGTTTTATTATTTTGCCAATAATAAAATATTTACAATTTTTTTTAATTGACACACTAACTTCAATTGTTATCAAATTAGGAAAAATTATGCTGTATTATGTCAAAAATAACTGTTATAGATATTACTTTATTTCTGAACAAACATTTTCCATGATATTTTATTTCTTCTGTAAAGTATACACTTATCACAAGGCATAATTGAACATATTTATAAACTTTTTATAAAACAAAAAATATATATATGCACATATATACATTGCATGATATTAAAGCTAATAACAGATGTACTATCAATTTCGTTATAACTTTAGAGAAATATCAATTGATGCATTAAATTAATAAATAACGTCACATGTTTTTTTAACGTTGATACTGTATAAATATTATATAATTACACCCCATAAAATACTACGTTTAATAGTAAATAATTGTATTTAAAATTTGGGAAATATTTCAACGAAAAATATCTTAGAGATGTTTTCTATTCGGTTTTTAAAAAACCCTATATTATTCCATTTCGTGGAAGTCAATTTGGTGTAGGTACATTCGGTGTTAGGCAAGCGTCCCATATTTTTATTTAATTTTCTATAAGAATAATTGTAGAGAAGTTAGTAACGTTTAAATGGAGAATATTACGGATAGGTAACCAAAATATAAGTAAAGAATTATCTTAAACGTCTTTCGTTTGCGTGTTATATCCTTAATAATTGTTTGTGATTATACATAAAAATACTTTGAGTGATCTTAAAATAACTAAAAGACATTTTTGTAATTATTATTATTGGAAAAGTTGTTTATTAAATGAATAAATATTAATCTGCTGTCTTTAAGCAAGTTAACATAAAAACGTTTCATTTATAAAATTGTTCAAATTGAAGTATACATAGTAAGCAAGCTTATAAAATAACAGAGAATTCTTTGATTTACCTAAAAGGTAATTTAATTCTTAAGTTATTATAGTAGTCCCTGAAAATAACATTTCACACACAATTGTTAGAAAATATATCAATCGAACAATCGGAAAAATATTTAATGCATATTTTATTGTCTCGACTTATCTCAGTTTCTCTTTCATGTTGTAAGACATTAAAGATGGTTTCATTTCCTGAAATCAGTCGACAAGTCATTTATGTACCTACAAATCTCATTACACTACCTCAATCAATCGATATATTTATATTTAACCATTGTCACGAATATATACTGCTAGTGGCATAAAGCCATATTTCGGTGGACATAAATTTATTTCAGGTAAATAAAAGTAGTAATAACGCTTGAAAGTGAGAATCGATACTTTTACAAAAATAATTCTGTCACAAATTAGTACATAGCACATAAATAAGCAACCAATGTTTTTAAGTTAATAGGGGCTCCTTAATTAGTTCTTAAGTTAATTAATTTTGAACCGAGTATATTACCCTTGAATCAATATGTATTCAAGTCATCTACATGCCAAGATGAGAGAAAACATTATTGTTTTCATATAGATTTAACATAAGTTAAACAGGTAATTTCTGGTAAACAAAGACTCACTGATTAAAATGCACCATACGTAGATTTTTAGAAATTGCTAGTTTCTGCCTTCTGTGATAATATACCGATCTCTTTTACAACTATTATATTTGAAATAAAACTTGTAAATTGTGTCAAAATGCCTGTTGCGATTGAAATTTGCATTGATTTTAGCGCGTAGTACATATAGCATAATATTGAAAAGATTTCGCGCTTTAGTTTTATTAAATAAACAAAAACTTGGTATATTTCTTTAAACATTCATAAATATTAGCTGACCTATTTAATATTAACGAATTTTGTGATAGAAAATGATTACTTCAAATGTTATTTCCACTGAGTAGAATAGAATAGAATAGTATTTATGTATAGTTAACTACAAATTTAAAATGTAAAACAGTAAGACGATCGTCAAATATATTCAACAATTTATGAATAACACTTAATATGTATTACAATATATGTAGTACGAGTTTGATGCGTGTGTCACATTAGATAAAATATGAAAGGCATGTGATGACTCGTGACGTTTTTACACCAGTTTTTACACCATCTAAAAGCCGAAATCAGAAGTACCTAATTTATTAAATTAGAATATCTGTATCGCCTTAATTTTTAGAAGCTGGTAAAACAATATGCCTTTCTATTGCTGCTTTAATATTTTCTATTGCAATATAATAAAACAACTTTTAATTCTGGATAATACATACTTTTATAAAATCTTTTTATTGAACAAAAAATGCAGAATATTTTATTTCAAAAAATTTCAATATGCTGCAATCTTTAATCTATATTTAGTAATTGTCTGGATCCTTGCGATTTAGCTACTTTTTACGAGCGGATTAAGAGTTGTTACATGTTATTACGAGCTATTTACGTTTATTACGGATTATTACAATGTATTTGCGACAAAATTATACGAGCTGTTACGAGTTGTCCCGGATAACTACGACCAACTTACGAGCATTTTACGGGTCCTTACGAGTGTATTATGGGATGTGACGATTAATGGAAGCTTTTACGAGTTAGTTACAATCCATTTATGTGTTCTTACGAATAGTTATGAGTCTTTACGATTTTTAGGCAAACAAGTATATATATTTCCTGCAAATCTCAATGTTTCATCATTCAACAACTGATATCCAGAGAACCAATATGGCATATGAGAGAAACAGATTGCAGTTATATCAACCATTGCTCCTTCAATTTTATAACCTTGAGGGAAGAGGAAGAGGCCCAGCAGCTACCAGGTATTCCTCGACCCAGGCGAAGGAGACATTCAGCTCGCAGAAGGGTTTGTGCAGGCCCTGGCTGGCCCTCAGGACCCTCTTTGGAGATCGAGGAATCACGTTCACTGGCTACTATATAAACTTCAGATTCAGTGTCTTCTACATTAACAGTGTCTAGCTGTGGTGGGGGTTCAGGGGAGCGTGTCCTCTTCTTCTTCTTGTCTGCCTTCTTCTTTGGAGCCACGCTTGTAGATATTGTACTTCTGCATATGAAGCGTTCCATTTTGCAGATTTTATACCTTTCCCCAAATCGTAAATAATAAGTAAGAATACGTAAAGTATATGTATCTATTCGTAAAGTGCTCGTAATTACTCGTAACAATCCCTAAAACCATCGTAAAACGACCCGAATGAAATCATAAACAAACACTAAGCACTCGCAATAATCCGTAAACAAATCGAAAAAACATCTTTAACAAAATTGTTACGAATCATTTACGGATTGTTACGTGTTGCTGCGAGCAGTTTACGATCGGTTTACGATACTTATGGATTGTTACGAGTTATGTACGGAAAATTAATACATAGGCAATCGTAAGAAGATTTTTGACATGTCAAAAAATGTTCCTCTCCTTTCACGGATCCTTAAGAGTGTCAGCGAGCTGTGACGAGTTATTTACGGATACCAGCGAGTTTTTTACGGATGCTTGCGATTGAATACAAGTTGTCAATCTGTAAAGACTCATAAGAAAAATCCGTGTATGCGAAAAAGGTATAACCATAGAATAATGAATACACAGAGCGTGGACTCCAAGGTGGTTACTATGCAAAAGCGTAAATAATTTGATTAGTTCTCTAAAGTATATTTTAACTAAATTAAATATAATAAAATGAGTTTTAATCTTATGAAATATATTTGTAATACATACTTTTGCGTATAGGAAGTTACAATATCACTAATGAAGTCATGTATTCATTAATACATATAATGTTCTTTATTTATGTTTCATCCGCTGCCATTATCGTTTTCTTATTTACATCAAAAACGTATTAAATTGGTAAAAAAGGAGCTATATTTTTATTATGACAATTATTTATGAGCAATAAAAGCGACATATTATTGCAGAATAAGACTATTTGATAATTCTTTGAAGACAATCTCGTCTATAAACATTCACTAGAACTTATTAGACAGGTCTCCCGAATTTCTCAAACTTTATTTAATTTAAAACAATTGCTATCCGCACTGTTTGACATTAATCCAATGTTGATTATTTTGTATTCGTTTTACATTAATCCAATATTGATTATTTTCAATTCGTGACACAAAATGGACGAAATCATTTCACATTTTATTAATAGAATTAGAAAGATCTTTGCAATTTGACCTCTGTTAAGTCCTGCATTTTGATAATACATTATCTTAAGTTCCCTCAAAAATGATTTTATTGAATCTCCAAACAAAACATTCATATTATATGAAAACTCCAGAAAATAAATGAATATTCTTTTCTAAATTCTTGGATATTAATGCTCTGCTTCAAAAAAATTACCATTGATGAATTAATCCTGTTGTTTTATTCTTGGATGCTCACGCATATAGATCCCTTTTACTGCATTGATAGTCCTTTGGCATTATGACATCTTATTATTGAAGGCATTGCCACTCTTTATAGTATATTGTTTGGACAAGTACATACTCATATGTTCCTTTTTGAAAATATCAAAGTTATATCAATGATATACTGCATAATTTAATATTAGATCTTGGCTGATTCATACACACATTCAAAATTGACGAAATAATAAAATTGTAGAATGCATAGAATATAAATTTGACATATTAAAACTTCCCGAAACGTAACATTTTTAAATAAAACCAATGTGACAGCGTTATCAATGGATATATCAAAACATCAAAAATTGTTAGTGCATGCATATCATTAATAATAAATATAATAGCTTTTGTGACCGTAATCTGTTGGATGAATCAATATATTATAATTATATGGACATCCACGCATCATTGCATTTTATTGAAAATATATTGTTAATAATAGCTTACCTTTATTAAGTTTATTCATACAAAACATTGTACCTATTATATAAAAAAGATTTATATATTATAATAAAATTTTGATTTTAATGCGAATTTAATATTCCATTTTATTGCACTACTTGAAAAGTTTGAAAACTAAAAGTAGTATGTACATAACATGTTTTATAGAACTATTTCACATCTCTTTAAAAATAATAAAAATGAATTCTATATATTAAATTGATTCTATCAATAAAATTTTGTAAAATTATTTAAATATAAAAACGAGATATCCAGAAGTTAGTCCCTTGTTTATTCTTTACTCTGTGGGTATAACAGTGATTTAAAAAATCAATCATACAATTTGTATTCCTATGATTGTTGATGTAACAAATTTACAAAATATGGAAATCAATTAATATTTAATTAGTTATTTATTAGTTTAATTATTAATTAACAAAATAAAAATTGAAATCGTTCACACAAAATGTGGTAGAACATGAAAATTTCAAGAAATAAAATATAAAGCATAATGTTTTAGTTAAATAAGATTTCAAGGATTGGACATACTTCTCTGTCGTAGGCTGAATAGAACTACTATTTCGTGCTGATCTAAACTGATATATTCTCGAGACGTCTTCCAATGTTAAGCGAGTTGGTCGATTTTGAACGAAATTCGGCTGAATGGAAAGCAATATTGAATAAAATTACTGAATAATGAATCAAAGAGTTAGTTTTAAGTTTATAATTTTTTTAAATCAAATTCGTTTTATATACCTTCAATATATTAATCCACATCAATGACATTTTATTTATCTACCAATATTTTAATCTCAAATATTAAAAAATGTAACAAATTAGAATTTTAAGACAATAACCATTACACAATATCCTACAATTAATATATGAATCTTATGACTTTCATATTCAAAAACTAGTAACCAAAATAAGTGCAATAACCGATATATCAGTTTTATTCATTATTAAAATTAGCTAACAACACGGGGACATTATAACCTACTAAATGTCCAATTGTTAACAATAAATGTACATCCTAAGTTGAAACAATAATTATACAGATTTAAAATTATGATTAAATTACTGCACATTTTTTAATAGTAATCTTATCAATGAGCTGAGATAATCACAAATAATACATATTTCGCGTAAAGAATAGGTAGTACTACCAATTAATACGTTTATTAGGACGTGCATAACCATTCATTTGCATTAGTTAAATGTTTCATCTATGTATGTTTAGAAATAATAAATTATATTTATATAAGAATATTCTCAGCTATTTATTAATTGTTAGATTTTTCATTTTCTTTTCCGTTTTCAATTGTCGTAATTACATATTAATTTTGTAAGGCAAAGCTGTTAAGTAGAACAGTGCCCTCAATATGTAAACAGTGACGCAATATCATCCATAAATAACAATAGTATGGTTTTTAACGGCATTCGCTAAGTGAATTGTAGTAGACATAAATATTTAAGATACCATTCAAGGTGCTGAATTCCTGTTCACCGACATATTAAGCTTATTATATCAGTTCGACCAAAGGCAAATGCAGAAATTAAAATATCTTACGGCTGGTATACACCAAGCCGAAAAGACCGTTGGGATATTTGCTAGAGTTATCAGTCTGTCACAATAGTTTGTGCAGCGATAATTTTAAACACACACCAAAAACTGTGTCCCAACGGATCTGTTGGCTATGAGAAGTATGGAAATTACTCCCATAGAATAATTTTTTTAATTTAAAATTTTAAAAATTGAAGATTTTATAAAGTTTTCATTTTATTTGGTAAAAATTATAAAAATTATATAAATTTAAAGAAAATTATCTCATTTTATTTTTTTTACATTTCTAACAATTTTTCATTTTTACACTTTCCTTCTTTGAAAATTGAAAAATTTTAATATATACTCTGGAGGGAATGGGAGTAATTTCTCTACTACTGTAAAATTTAACAAATCTGTGAAATATTGAAATTATTTTCTATTACTAAATTTTAATAATAAAATGTGTACATCCCTGGGCAGCATAGACAAAATAAAAGAAAGAGTAAGCCGGAGCTGCGAGAAAAAATTGTATTTCACCCAAATTGTCCTTCTTACCTCTTTATTTTATGTTCTTTAATAAGAATACAATATAATTTTTCTTTCGCTCTCTTGTTATAAGTGCTTGTACCACTGTCTCCGTAAGTCTCCTATACTATTCTTCATGTATCGATTTTTGGTCCATTCATCTGCATGTGCACTTTGTAACACAACTCACACGTTAGATCTGATGATGTAATCTCTATCCTTTTAATCTGGTGATACTCTATATAGTATTATGTATATAATACGTTATTTTCTCTACAGTCATTCAGAGACTGTATTTAAAAAAAAAATTATTTCTACTTTTCATTGAATTATTTAAATATCTGATGCTTTTAGTGTTTAGTAATTTCCTTCAATTCCAATCGTTAATGATATTTTTTGTGATATTTTATTAGTAGTATTAAATTTTAATTGTTGTGCATTTATATCTTCGTCCATTTCTTTTAAAAGAATATCAAATCCTTCTAATTCTTTAATTGTAATAATTTTATCATTTCTCTTTTCTCAATATATATGTAAAATTTATTTATATATGAATTCCTTACATTACAAATTTTTCTATAATGAGATTTATATTTTGAAGTTAATCCAGTTACTATTTCTTCTGTAATTGTTTTTTTAATCCAGCTACTCCTCCAAGAAATCCAGCAATAGTTTCCGCAATTACAAGAGCATTAAACCAACTGTACTAATAATTATTGAAGATATTTAAATTTGTAATACTAAAGTTATTCCACCAATTTTAATTATATTATCTGAACTTCCTCATTTATTTTTAATTTTTATATAATGAGCCCAATGCTTTTCTAGTTTTATTTTATTTATTTTATTTTTTATCGAACATATTTTTTACTCTATCTTTGTCTCTTTTGGTATTTAATTGAGAAGGATCCGTATAAAATGAATATTGTTCATGTATTCTACCTTCAAGGATTTTCTTTTTTGGCCATGTCTTGATTATTTATTTTATCATTCATTTGTTTTAAATAAATTTTAAGTAACCTGTATAACTGAATGTATAATATTTAGCAGAAAATCAATAATCTTAGTAAAAGTTATATCTGCCATTGAATGTCAAAATATTAACATTCATTAACTCTAAACTTTCCGGCTTCTAATGGCTCATCAATAATTACATTTTGATTCCAACTTTTAGCTGAACTATCTGTAATACCTTGTTCTTTTGTTTTTGTTTTTTATCCAAAAATACCTTTTTCCATCAAGATTTCTTAAAACATATAAATGTAAGTTGCTGTCTCTAGTTTCTGTTGGTGTTAAACTACTATTCAATCCATTAACAGCACCTTCTATGTAAAGTAACGCCTGTCCATTACGATACCAACCAAAGAAACTATTTCCTACAGAACTAGTAAATACTCTACCATCTGCATAACCTGTTGCGAGAATAAAAAATGTGAAACTACTACCAAATGTTGTTGAAGTTTGAATTATATTTGTACCATTGAAATCTAAAGCATTATTAGATAATTTGGTTGAGCCAAGACTAGTTGTGAATGAATTAACAAAAATGTTACCTACTTCTTTTGCAACTGTTTTATTTCTGTATAGTTCCACTAACAAGTTTTAATCCTTGATGACATTTAAATGATATTCAAAAAGTTGGATTATATTTATTCATCTGGAGTATATTTGTAATTGAAATATTCTTCTTGTACTTTCCTTGGAATAGAAGAAATAAGTGAAAGATATGGTCATCTACATATTGCTTGTTAGCAGCATCAGTTACATCATTTGGCATAGTAATATTCTCTATTAGTAGCTTTATTTTCTATGAAATATGTTTTTAGTTCACCAATCGTTTTATTAATTACTTGTATCAACTTCCGTCTTTCATCATCAATATAAAATTTATTTGTTACGGTATTGTCATCAGAAAGATTCCCAAGTTGAATAACTTTATATGTTTCATATTAAATTCTGGTGTGATTAGAGATGCGAGAGAATAATCAATATAATTCTTATTTGAAATTTTTCAATCACCAATCTTTGTATTAACTGTTTGATTAACCTCTCATATTTTATTATCAACATACAATTTATTTGTATCACCTTTTGTTTCCCCCGGATCACTTAGATTATGAATTCTATTATGCTTTATATTTACACCTTTAGAAGGTAAGAGGTTTACCTCCACATATATAACTGCTAGATTAGCTGCAACAATTCCAATTTTTAGATAATATAATTGAGTAATTTTATTTAAATTTCTAGAATTTAACCAAAGACGTTTAAATATACCTAGACTAGACACGCGCCGAAATATCTGTAATTTCGGTTTCGAATTGAGTTTTTGTTTGGTAGGCATAATAAATAAATTTACTATCTTTTATAGTATAAACGGTCAATTTTCAAAAGGGAAAATGTACCTGATATAAAATTCTGATATGAAAAGTAAAATTATAGACATATGCGTTATACCATTTTAACTAAAATATTCCTAAAATAAGCTTAAAACTAATATTCGAATGTTTTTAGAAAATAAATTGTACAATTTATTTATCAAAATTTGTTTCTAACGTCCAGAAAACACTTAAACGAACAAAATAATATGCATCATTATATTCTTAATAAATGTTAAAACAGTTATTTCCTTGAAAATGTGCATTTTTGATGAAAATTGGGTCTAAATCATGAATTCTCTCCTATTCTTTAATATGGAAAATTAGAAAAAGTGTCTGGTGGTACTAAAGAACTGGCTATGCAACGTCAAACATTCAGTTTCATGATGTGGGATGTTAGTACTAAACATCTAGGGGGTTAATTGTTGTGACCTCGTTCCATTAGGCTGGAGCCTCTGGGCTCCCGGACTATAAGGGTAAACAAAAGGATAGGATTTTATCTAAAATTGCACTATAATTATTTTTTGTTAATTACTATAAGATACGTAAATTGATACCTTTAATTTATTAGATAACACGTTTAATTAAATACAGTTCTTAATTGCCTTCTAAAAAGCTTGACAATATTAAAAAACATAGTTAGCTCAAGTCAAATATATTTAACACATTTTACACTTATTTCAATTCTTTTATGATATGAGCTAACACACATTTTGCTATTTGGCTAATAATATAAGGGACTACTTAGCTAATATATCAGCATATATTATATATGCTGATATATTAGCTATAATAGTAGTCCCTGGCTATATACAAGTATTTAAATGGATTAACTATTATTCCACTTATTAACTAGTGAACTAGTTAACTATTGTTCTATTTAAAGTCTACATGGCTATATCACACTATTATAACGAGCCATTTACTTAGTCGTTACAATGGCGACATCCTACATGTAATTAATATATACGTTTCGTCGATTGTTTTCGTATGTCATGGTATATAAAAGCATTCCGCATTTTACCAATTCTTATTTGAAGTGCTCTTTTTCAAACCTATTTGTGTAGATAACTTTTATAATGACCTGAATTATAACACCATTCTTTGCAGACATAAATAACGTAGGCGGAGCCGATATACAATGAAAAATATGTTATAAATACAAAGAAATACAAACCTCAGTACCTATTATTAAAAGGTGTAACAAAATACAACAGGCGTCATGAGATTAAGTGTAAGTATTTATAGTAGATAGTTTTAAAAAATTGAATAGTGCAAGTTTAATATAGTTTTTGTTTTACAAATGTTAAAAATTTTGTTAAATATGAATTTTACTTTAAAAGCTGTATTTTATTCCTTTTTATTTTATTTTATTTTATTTTATATTATATTTATTAACACTTATTTATATAATCCATTTTGTAAAATAATCCATGTATTTTAAAGATATATGAAATTATTTGTGTCACTATTTATAACTACTTCATTATTATTTTATTTTCTTATTTTTTAGAATTAGAAAGTTTAAAATAAAGTAGTAATTATTTTAAAACATATAAAAATATAATTCAGCAACTGTAAGTGCGTCTTCTGTACGAGTATAATTACTGTTAACTTTGAAATATTTATTAGAATATATATATCAATAAATAAAATAAATATATACATAATTACATAATTACATACATACATGTATATCATTTCACTACACGGAGGGTTTGTTCATACAACCAGTAAATCTAGAAATTCCTATCCTAGAAATTCTTATTTTCCTAGGAATTTGCCTTTTTTTATTTTTTATTCTCTGATGGTTCCCCACATAAAAGACATGACTTAAATAATTGAATAGTTGGTCTCTCCAATGCTTCATATCGAATTTGCACAACTCGAAGGTGAAGACTGGATACATGATCGCTGTCGTCCCCATGTCGTCCCAAATATATCCCCCTACAATGAAGTAGGAATTGAAAGCGTCCTGGTCTATTCATGTCCCTTATATCACATGGTTTTCCACTCCAATTGAATCCATGACAATTTGTACCGATCTTTGCCCAATAGATACTATTTGATTTAACTGTAGGTTGTAACTCTAGTGAAGTTATGAGAAAGAGGTTACGTAGTGTCTTGGGTAACCCTGGAGCCTCGTCTGGATCAGCTACGTGTTCAAAGAGTTTTAACTGTTTGCAATTCTATTCATCTGATGTTAGCACGAAGGTGGACTCTCGGTTCCGCCTGAGTATTGTTGATAACAGCTGGATATCCAAGCACCTGTCCATTTGCTATAAGTCCCCTAAAACTAGTAAACTATCGCTCTTCAAAAGTAATGTAGCACCCGACTCTGATGATAAAATGATAAAATTAAATGTTCGCTCATCGGTTTTGAACGTATAGTGGGTCCAATCATCAGATTTGGCATTGATGGAAGATGAGTAATTGGTTCGATTGTAAATAGAGACATTGTAAGTTGATGGACACGAGAGAGAGAGAGATGTCTAATTGTTATCAGGAGAGTGGATAAATTATGATGTTATCATCCCATCTTACCCTTTTTATACTGTTTATCTTACTAATATAACCTTTAATTATATATATAATAATATATATATATTCGAGCAGAGCATTTAATCTAAATTTATAAAATAAAAAATATATGATCAGAGTTTAGAGACTCTCACTGATTTTAACATAATATGAATGAAGGTTATATATTATATAAACATCATTTATTAAAAATATAGTCCGACAGAGTTAAGACACTCACACTGATTCTCACATATAACCTTTATTTATATAAAAAATACTTCCAGAGTTTACAATGTCTCACAGATTTTTACATAAATCCTTTATATAATTTATCTATAACATCATAGTTCCAGAGTTTAGACTCTCTCACTACTGTTGTTAGCATACGTTGAAAAATAATAATATTTCATATGAAACAAATTATTTCAATATTAGATATGTAGTTAAAAATTTTAAAAATAATTATTATTTTGTGTATACTATTTTCTAATTTATAAATCATCAAAAATAAATGTATTATTCTTTTTTTGTTTTATTTTCACCGACATTTAAAGCACCGTACCATGAGATATTTGCAAAAAAGGGATGTAAACTACTCCATCGATTTCTTTGTTATTATAATGAGAGTTTTATTAGATCTAACGAATTTCTCTTTAATGCTATGCAGTAAGTAAACCTACACTGTGAAAATACAGTCATTAATCTTAAATATACATAGTTCCTTCATTAAATATGTATTCATATCAAAAGTTATATCTATAATGCTTTTGAAAACTGACTAAGAAAATCCAAATTTAAAAATACTAATTGTAATTCAAGTAAAAAATGGTCTTTAAATATTTTAAATTCATATGAATATGAATATTTGATGTGATGATGAGCCACCAGGGGCCTGTAACACCAACTTATGTGTTAATAGCAAATAAAATTTAGGAGCTAATCACTGATAAATATCTGTTC
>JAYRBW010087304.1:0-22135 GCA_036023295.1 Invenusta paracnida
TATAGTTTATGTACACATCCTTTTGCTTACCAAATTTCCATAGTTATAGTCGATTTTGATTGGCTGAAATGTCAACCTAAGAATTACATATATTTTGTATTTTTTCTATTATCGTGTCTAGTTTAGGTAGTATATTTAAACGTCTTTGCAAAATACGGATAAGTCTAATTCATTTAAGTCTGATATCCGGTCGAATAAGCACTGTTAATTATTAATATTGTATGACCATTTTGTCCTAATTTTGTAAATAAAACGCGTGAGTTTTTACTGAATTTCACGACTCCTTATAGCTGTATACATTTTATATTATATTAAATATATATATATATATATATATATTTTTTTAAATTTTAAATGTACCTATTAACATATTTGGGATAATAATGCAGCAACTGTTCAATTGCAATCCTTGTATCCTATGTTTGTCTAAAGTATATTGTCTTCAAACTTCAGTTCTGTTTCCTGATGAAGCAACTAAGAGTCTTTGCTGTTGGGACTCCAGAAATGCTGATAGGCAACGTCTTCTTGCTTTGAGTAAGTTCTCGAATATAAATAATTTTTTATGCATTCTTTTAATTGTTTATTTTCAATTGATTTATAATGAAAAGTATATTGGTGTTTTTAATCACAAATAGTCTCATTTATGTTAAATTGGAAAATGTTATTTTCCAACTAGTTCTTAACGTCTAATTCGGTTTTATTTCTCATATAATTTTTAGTATAAGAATACATAGAACGGGAAAGCAAAATATTTTCTAGTAATACATATTATTAAACATTTATATAGCATTACATGTCATAGTAATGTTAAAATTAAAATTTTATTTGCTTTGTTAACATTCAATGCATTACAAAAACAATTTTATATATTTTATTCAGAGATTATTAATAAATAATATGCAGCTGTGTTTTTACTACCGATATTTTCCTTCCTCTTCAGATCATAATGGCGCAATCCGCTGTTTCGTTCATTCACCAACTACAGCGGCCTTTATGTCTTGCAGTGACGACCACAGAGCACGTTTTTGGTACAAGAGACCCATATCGGATTGAGCAGTTGATTTAACAATAACTTGCGCATTTACCTAACATGTTAATTATTTTATCTACTATATATATTTGTTATGTGTATTCTATTATGTATATTTCAATATATCGTTATCTTAGTTTTTATATGATAAATAAAGTTGATTGGTTTTAATAATATACACTAAAGAATTAAAAACACTAGTAAAAAGATTATGTAATTAACATTTTTACAATTTATTATTAATTTTAAATATTTTTGTATTATATCGTAGAATAATGTTGCTTGAAGGAATGGCCGTCGTATATTATTCGTCAAACTATTCACACTACATTCCCATTTTAATAAAAGTGAAAAGGTTAGTTACACAATTATATAAATTAAAATATAGATATTTAGAGAAATAAATCTTACTAATAACAATAATGCATCGTTTTGGGAATTAATATGTATACATTTGTTAGCCTCACTCAAATGTATTCTGGTTTATTCACCTGTATATAATTATATCAAACTAAATTATACTACTTGCTAGATTGATAGTATTATAATATAGTAAGAATGTAATTTTATTGCAATATATTATGTATTATAGATAAATTGGAGGAATAAAATATCGTTCTTCATAATTCCAGAGTAGGTACCTTTATAGTACTTATTGATAAAAATTTTAAATTAAGCTATTAAATTTTGGTGTGAAAGATCGAACAAACATTAAAAGAAACATAATTTCCACATCTATGAATGTGGCGAAATAATTGTCTGCTAACTGTGATAATAAGATATAAAACATGTATATAGATTTATTAACGGATACTGTTTCTGCTTATTAATTATAATATGATTATCATTATATTGATTAATAATATGTTTAAAAATATTTTTTGTACACTTAGCTTAGCTACAAGATTTAGGTTGCAATTGTACTAGTTTGGTAGTTTTAACGCGGGGTGTGTATTTTTAAACATGATAGGATCAAGAATGTAGGTTAAGCCTTATCAAAGACGAAATAAATAAAATCTAGTTTAAAATACAATTATACGATAGATAGTAGATTAATAAGATTAAGTAATAATATGAGAAGACTCCAAAAATATTATAATTCTATATTTGCTTAATTAAGTTTCATAAAGAAAATTACATATTAATAGTAAAATATATATCATTACGTGCCAAAAGAATGAGAAAATTTGTTAAATTTTATTTAATACTTAATCGTTTTGTATACAGGGTGTTTCAAAAGTCCGTAGATATTATAGTCAATATAATATAAAATTTATATTTAACAAATATAGGTACCTGTGCAATTATAGGTATTTCGAAATTCCAAAAACAGTTACTTACTATTTATAATATTGGATATTCCAAATGCCTATAATAATATTGCATAGGTACCCAGATTTGTTAAATATAAATTTTATATAATATTGACTAAAATATCTACGTACTTTTGAAACACCCTGTAGGCTGAAAAAAGTATATTTTGCGTTCTCAATAAAATGTAGGATTCAGATTAGTGACCAAGACGGTTTATAGCTCATGTTACATTCATGGACTTCAACCACCGTACATGCTTGTCTGGGAAATATACCAAAATGGACTCAAATTGGAAACACTCGTCTTCGCTATATGATATCAGCCCCTTTCAAGTGCCAGTATACCGTTCAAATGAAAATCGCTCCGTACCAATATGTAGTTAGGAACTACTAAAGACCTATTTACTGAGTTTCAATCTACAGAGAAGTATATAGTTTCTACCATTATAGTTTGGCAATCCAGGGGCATGGGTTTGACGAACTAACTAACGAATTTACTATTTTATTATTACAAATCTACTAAGATATAGCGAAAAATTTCACAAGCTACAATATTACGAACGATTTTTACAAATCTACTAATGAAAATCTATAAATCTACGTGGTTTGGTTTCACGAACTACAAATCACATGTGAGTCACGTGACTTACTCGGGGAATTCCTTACTAATTTGTAAACAAAATTACGGGAGAAAAAAGTGTTCGCAAAGTTCTCCTTTTAATAACTGACTGGCTATAAGTTTGTGTTTTGTTGGATTCTTGTGCTTTTGATGCTTATGGAATGGTCAGCGTCGACAGACATTTCAAAATTGATAATTACTTAATGGCAAAGTATTTGTTAAGATTGTCATGAGCAGTAGCGGAAACTATAATTTCAGGGATTGGAAGTGATCTCGATCCTCGTAGTATTTGAAGTTTATGCATATATATATACATGTACCTATGTAAATAATTCTCAAATTGTATAACTCTTGTTTATAGTAATTTTATCATTAATTGTAAATAATAAGGAATAAACTAATATGATAAGAGTTATAGATTCTGTATTTTTTTCGTGAATCGTTAATATTAAAAGTGCAATTTACAATGATCGTAGCACATAGGTAACACTCAAAAGAAAAAAAATTATTGAAATGTATTCCCATATAAGTAACTTAAAAATAATATATAAAAGACATAGGTATCTAAAAATATCTGGAAATCATTATGCGGGATTTCACTAAAAAGACTGATTCACATAATTGTTGTACATATAGGTATATAATTACCTATCTCTGTAAGAAATGATACACACATGTTTTTTAAATAACTGTCGATTATTGTACCGCTTTTTTTTGTCTCAAATCCAAAATGAATTTGTTTTTGACGGATGCTTTAAAGTAATATAATGGAAACACAAAAGGGTTCCCTTAAATTACTTCGCTAAAAATAAATTTTAATTCAATTTATGCTGTCCAATAAAAAAAACAGTATGATACAAAAGATTTGTAAGTTTTCCTACAACTCCCATTTGTAGTTCGAGAAACGTTAGTAAATAGCACTTGTAAAATTTTATAGTAAATCGTAGAATTGTAATTGGTGAAACCCACCCAATGGGCTTTATTAAGAATATTCTAGCTATTTCTGAACTGCCATGATTTATCTATAATTTGTTTCTTGGGGTATGTCACTCATCAGAAATAGTTTTAACTGTCAAGGCTGCCTGTGATAATCTAATGTCTAAGCCGCAATGTCTAGCAAGTTAGACATTTTGCAGTTAATCATCTACAATGAGCGAATTTGCATTTTCTCAATTTTTTAGACTGCAGATATAAATCTCGTGCATCAAAATATACAATTAGTTATGAAATATTAAGTCTTCTAATATAGTAAAAAATACAACATAGCTCAATTCTTAATTCCAAACAAAATGATTTATTTGTACATATGTATATTTAAGGTAAAATATACTAGAAAAAGAAGAAAAATAACTGGACATAAATATTTATTAAAACATTAAATTTAGTCCTAGTTGAGATTAGAAGAATAAAGAAATACAATTGAAAACTAAAAGATACATACATCGTGGAAATATCATAACTACATCTATGTATATAATATGTAATTGATTTTTATAGCAACAACTAAATTAGATATAAATTATCATCTGGTCCAAAAGTCATGGCACAGGGTTCGATCACAACAGTAAACAAGGCCGTGAAACTGCACGTTAAAAATGTAGATAAACAAAAGAAAGAAAAGGCTCAATTATAGTTAATATATATCTATTACAGAAAAAATAACATCGAAAATAGGTAGTATCTTTGTTAAAGCATATCATCTAGTATTGAACATCGCGCAGAAACTGTCCATATTTAGAGCAGAACATACAAACACACCAACACTAAGCAAAGTGTATCGCTATATCGTCCTGTACGCAACCAACACAAAAAACTATAACATTACACTTTGTGAATGGCGCCATTCAAGTCTACACACTGTTATCTGGCTTTTTATGCTCCAGCTGCAACTGTACTTTTCGTTTGTGAGAACTGCAAGGGAATGCTGTTCTTTAACCATATTGATTTTAGAGCAAATATCAGTTTGTCCGAGAGTTCCTAAAAAATAGAACACTGATAGCAGTTAATCTGAATTCAGTAAGAAGTATGACTAAATTTAATAATACAAATAATAGTTAATTTTCAAAACTTGATCAAACTAAGTTGAAAAATAAATGACCATGTCATAAAAATAACAATAAAATGTAATTATTATCATATTATTTGATGCTACTACAACAATTAATTTAAGAGTGGAAAGGTAAGCCTTTATATATGCTAGTAAATTAAAAAGAGAAAGCAAGTTCGGAATAACGTTATATTTCGCGATTTATCTGAACAGACGTACATATATTGTAGTTGGAAAGGTCTGAGACAAAAATATAATAATGTTATGTGCAATTATAAGTTGTAATCAACATTTGGTGATTTAAGTGTATTACCTTAATCCAAACTTCGAAATTGTATAGTTAACACAGAGTCATTTCGGCGAGTTAACACCCGAGTAACTCGGGTGTTACTCTAAGTAGTTTAAAATGTTTGATTACTCCTAACCCCTCTCGAGGTTTACTACAATGTGAATTCAAGTTGCAAAGTAATTTACTCAATGACTAAATCCGGATTAACTTTTTATGGAGTAACACATGGGTAAACTGAACACAAATACCAGAGTAAACTTTACACTAACACCTGTGTTACTTTCACGTTCTGTTAACTTACTCCGGTGTTACTCTAGACTTCAAATCATTCACTGTTTAGCTTGACGAGTAGGTATATGGTGAGGTAAATAGAGATAATTAATTATATAGTATACAGATGTGCAGATATATAGGATGTCAAATAGAAAACCAAATGATGTTGATTTTAAAAATTGAAAATAAAATTTCAAAAAATATATAAGAAGGAAGATGTTAAAATAGAATTTATAATTCCCAAGACTTTTAAATTTTCCAATATATTTGAATAAAATTTGATATTCATTGTTAGTTGAGATTAACTCACAACACACTAAAACTGGCACTACTGCAAAATGCCACCACAGTCGACCGTAATGGGCTTGGCAACAAGATCACATACAGCAATAGCTACAGTTGATGACCGATGAAGAATAGGCCTCAACTCAAGCCATCAAAAAGCCCGATTTAAATGTCACAGATTACTTTATTTAAGGAATACTTCCCATGAATTACAGTTAAATGATATTACCATGGTCAACAAGCGAAACATATCTGAGTACTTAATATAAGGAAAATAATGATCAGGAAGCTGTCGTTTGGATTCCACGTCTTAATAAATGTTGCAACAATGTTACAACATTTCGAAATTTTAAACTTTGATAAAACAAACAGTGAAATATTTTATTTTTTGGTATAATATAAATGTCATTATATATTTTTTATGCAAATTAAACTCTTTTGTATATAAAATCCTTTGGTTTTAAATTAGGCAACCTATAGTAAAATAGATAAATTTATTGCACAACAGAATAAAAGAAAGTAATGTGTAAAAACACTTTATTGGGTATAAAGTGACACATTACTTTCTTTTATTCTATTCTATTATGGGTATAGTCAAGAACTTAAATTTTATTGAACAACATTTAAATGAATGGAAAATATGAGATACTACTAATATAATTGAAATTAAAATCAATAATAATAGCAGCAAACCTCGTCATTAGAGTAGAGAAAAAAATGTAGGTAGATATTAGGAAATTAAAAAATTAATTCTGTATAAAGAGTGAACTCATCCAATTTAGAGAATTAATCTTAATTTAATTTACTGATACATGTTTTGTCTATACTTTAATGTATGCGGTTTAATACTATTTATTATTATTAATTCAAACTTCTTCCAATTTTTTTCATTCAAGTTGAAATATTAGTAAATATAGTAGATATTTAGTAAATATTTCAATTTTATACTTATCCGTATTTACCACACCATGTACTATAGAGTCGTCTCACCGATCTTTCCAACCACAACTTACATACGTCTATGCTGAAAAACTGCGAAATATAATTTTATTAAAAACATACTATTTTTCTCTTAAATTTATCAGCATATACAGGGTGACGATCCTCTTTTTATTCTCTTATGCAGCAGAAAACATATAATTTACGTAATAATGTACACAATTTGCATTTAATCAAAATGGCCCCTTATACATACATACCTTGGTATGGTGGGGTGTTGGTGCGATACGAAGTCTTTCCTCTCCCTTGCCAACTGTTGGATAGTTGATAGATTGGACATAAATATTGTAGTCACGAAGAAGTTGGTTGGACAATTCGGTGCACAAAGCAGGCTCACCCACCTGTAGACAGTAATATAATTACTTGATGTAAAATTCAATCAAGTACAAAAGTTTGCAAATAAAAGTACAAGTAAATAATATTAATTAAACACAATAAAAATAACGCACATGAAATATTAAAATCAATTTACTAATTACTACAATATTACAAGCATAAACAGAATAAACAGACAAACCAAATTTTTTTTAAAATGGGATTAAAGAAAAAATAACTATATAGTGTGCACGCATATTTTAAAGGTTTTTTGGACACCCACCACGCCCCTGCACGCACCTGCACGCTTTTACAGACCCCCCCCCCCCCATGCTAAGTTAATCAAAAACATACCATAGTATAAAGTCACAAATAAAAAAGCGAATTGCATATAACATAATTATTTGAAATAATTGAATGAAATACATGTATTAATAGAACGTAATATTTAATAAAAAAATATTATTATAAATATATAAATTGAAAAAATTACGTTTTAAAACATTTATAGTTCTACGGTCCGTGCGTTAATTAAAATAGTATATTTAAACAAAATAACATTACTAATATTAAACCAAAAAAGTGCACACGCTTTTTTGTTTACACCCCTCCCTTTCTTGATGCGTGCACACTATATGGATGCCCCCTTAATGAAAAATATTACGATTTTGAATCATTAGTTGTATTGTTGCATGAGTAGTATACATAAAAAAGGAGAATAAACCGTCATTTATCAAAACCAAACAGTCAGAAACAACACAATAAACGAACAATGCAAATATTTACCAATTTTAAATATACAGTGAATTCGCTATAATATTGAAGTCTGAAGGGCCAGAAAAAACCCTCGATATAGGCAAACTTGACATTTTTATGGGAAAAAGCATAGATATTTGTTTTACTGTATATACATAGATTGGCTATCTTAAAAAATGACGTAACAATTTAAAGAAATAATTTGTGGTCAAAATAAAGATCCTTTCCAGATGTTTAATTACCGCTATAAAAAGATTGATAAAAAGAACTATATTGATATACTTTTAATAACATTTTTTATAATAATATGTAAATAAGTCAGCATATACTTCATGAACGTAAATTGGCTATTTAAAAAAATGGTGTTACAATTTGAAGAAGTAAGTTTGTGGTAAAAAATATAGATCCCTAATAAATTATTAATTACTACCGATATAAATGATTAGTAAAAAAATTGATATTTATATATTTTTTCTATTAATATATAAATTAGTTGGAATATACTTAATATTTTTAAATAACATATGTTGACCACAAATTCAAAATGTACAACATTTTCAATAGAAATATTTTAGATTGCCATTCTATATATATATTGATTAATTTCTTTGGGTAAAAGTCTATGTGTATCATGTAATATGTTTATGCAACACAAATGTTTTAAGATTGTTAAACTTAGTAAAACAGTGTTTCTCATTATAAAATCATAACATTGGAATAAACAATGGTGTCTGGTATAATGAGTGAATTTAATATGAATGTAATGTATGTATAATATAACCAGCAATCTATACACAACAATCAGTACACAGCTGAATTGAAATAACTATAAAAGTCATTAAATTGAGATAAAGACTACAAATTGCAAGGGTAGTATGTAAATGAAAAACAAACTGTTTTTGATTGCATATAGAAGATATTAAATGTCGGATAGTCACTTACAAGCTTCTGGGGACCACCTCGATCAGATTACCTGTCTTTGACAACTTAGACAAACCATAGAGTATAAGGAGTATATAACTCCTTACTCTATGAGACAAACATTCTGTTCATTATCAGTTATGTTCTCATTCGTTCTATGAAAGTATTATGCGAGAATTGAGCTTTAACTCTTCCTGGCTAAAAGGACGTCATGGATCGAGATCTTAACTGACTTAGCTTACCAAGCATGGTTCCCTAAGAACCATTTACCAATGGCTGTCAATGGATTTGTGCTATTATGGAAGTTAATAAATTATAATTTTTTTATCAATATTTTAAGTTTATTTTTTCAATAATAAGAAAACACGTACTAACGCAATTGACTAAATTAACTCCAGGTTCAATTATACACACCACAGTTGTGGTACTTAATTTCCTTTGAATCTTGCATAGCTACAAGTCTGTCACTCATAACTAAAAAGAAACTTACGTGGACTGGTATGATATGGCTGGGACAATCTATCACGGGGAGACCCTCCGCTTTTAGTCCCTCTCGAATGTAAGTGACTCGTTCCTGGTGTGTCTCGCGGAGCTGGCGGCCCTCATCAGACCTGAGGATCTGGATGGCAGTCCGCGCAGCCGCCAGAACAGACGGGGGAAGGGAGGTTGTGAAGATGAAGCCGGCTGCGTAAGACCGAATCATGTCCACCAGCTCACGGTTACCAGCTAAGTAGCCACCCACGTTCGCGTATGCCTGCATTCAGATAATAATTATGTGATATAATATCTTGCTATGTACGTTGTATATTTATTAAATAAACACTAAACTGTACATGATTAGAAGCGACAGCGCAACCCATAAATACACAAATTATACAATCCTAATATGACAGTGTATAAAAAACAGCGGTGAAATTCAAATGACCTCATAAGGAAACAGCTGCAGTCATATAATTTTATTGATAAATAGCTACGGGTTTCGGTTTGAATTTTATAAAATATCATAATCTATTCTTGGCTTCTAAATGATATGTAGTTAAATGATTACTTTTCCCAAATTGGGAAAAATATAAATTCCGCATGTGTATAAAATGAAGTTTCAAATATAAATTCCAAACGTACTAATTATAGTTTATATAAATAAAATGTATCCATACTTGATATCAACTTTCAGTTTGCATAGCATGATCATAGCAGAAAATATTGCATATTTATCATTAAAAAGATCGAAAACATTTAAATATAGCTAAAGTATGATATAGTTAGAGGCAGCAGTATGGTGAGCCTGTGTCTCATCATGAAACAATCTATATAATTAGACTTAGTTTCCATAAGACAGATACAGAGCTATAATAAAATCTGCACCTCTATAATCTGTAATGTTGTTAAATATTAACGAATTACTTATATCTATATACTTCGATATAATCAAGTGATGATTAATCTAATCTGATGAATAAATCTCAAGATTAAATTGTTTCGAAGAATACCTACTTTTACTACATTATACATGGTGGCAATAATGCTTTGATGCGACATCCACACATATTTCAAGTTTACCTATTTCAAGTATTTTCTATTCTACCATTCATATTTTCTTATATGGCCTGTCGCTTAAAAACCGTCGTTTTACTAAATAATAAAAAAATTATATATAATAAGAATAAAACTAACAACTTCCATAATTGCTATGTCTATATGATTCCACCATGGTCAAATATGTTTTGATAGTGCGGTTTCAATTTATCGAACTGCCTATACTCATGATTTGTGCAGTATTTCTTTGTAGGCCTTCTTGAAGGAATTGACGCAGTTCATCAGAGGTGTTGAATTGGATAGATGATCGTTCCATCTCCAATTTTGAGAATACGTACCTCTCAAGAATGTTCGTATCCGGTGAATACGGTGGTTGTGGAAGTCTTATACAGTTTCTTTTTATCAAGAAATAGTTAGGTTGTCTTGATGTCAAGCTTGTCATGATGCAGCACTGTGCTTTCCCAGATAAAAGTCTTTCTCGTTTGCCTTAATCCATAAGTATTGAAAGCTGCGAATGCTTCTTCCAGAAATGTAGTGTATACCGCGGAATCAATAGTTGTACCAACTTCCAACACTTTGCTGAAACTCAGACCTTCAAAATTGCATACGACTAAAGCCATAATCTTTTCCTCGATTGACGTTCTCTAAGGCTTAATTTGTTTAATAAATAGTAATAAAAATTTTCCTAAATTAATTCGTAAATAAATAAAATAATATTGTTTAGTAAAAACGGCTTTTTAAGGGACACCCTATAGTAAAATTTTATTACATTTAATATTCACCCATATTAAGCATTATAAATCTAAATCAACATCAAATTTATTTATTTCCTGACGAATGTATTAATATGTAACACGATGCATTTTACTATAATTAAAACATCCAACATTGAAATGCATAAAGTAAATTATTAAACTTACATTTCTTTATATCAAACTAAAATCAACTATGTTTCAGAAAAATATTTAATTGTGACAAAAATAGAAAATATATTTTTACCCTGCGAATAAAACAAGTTTAACATAAGAAATTTATCTGTAATACAACTAATGTATAAATAATGTATGTAATAATGTGATAGTAGAACATATTTTATAGAATTAATTTGTAAATAATGCATTCAAAAACAAATATATATTTTCTATATAGGTACGCTAATACTAAATTATTTTGAATTTCTAAATTCAAAGAAGAAACAATTAAAATAAAAAGCTACAATCCATTTAACAAAAACTATTTATTACATAAAAACAAACACAATTTTGTTAAATTGATTATGACAATATATTTTATCTGACTAAACAAGTCTTCTCTCCTATTTATATAAAAATGTAACAATGTTGTTAATTTTGAATGAGATAAGTTTAATTTTATATATTTATATATATAATTTTATAAACAGAACTTTTAAATAAACCTGAAAATAAAAAAATCTAATTGCCTACATAAATTAGAGACACCTTAAAATGTTGCTATTTCATTACTGTTATCTAAAGGTACATATTAAACTAATACTAACGCACGTTAAAATTATATAAAGCACAAGACAACTTGCCAACTAAAGAAAAGATTTGCTCAAAACACATACAAAATAATATGCACTACTATGTATAAATTTTGGTTATATTTACCATGGAAACACAACGTAGTTAAAAAAAACTGTCGCATAATAATCGAGCTCACTGACAAAAACTTCCATGAGAAAGAACTGTAAAATTGATAAAAGAACGTGTAGCAGAACTGATAGCTGTATAATTAACATAGCAAAGAAATCCAGTTCTTTTATTATTATATAAGATACGGCTATATAGGTATAACTTATTAAAGAACTAAAAGTAGTAATTTAAATTGGCTCCTACGATTACTGCAATTAACTATATTCTTCATGATATGCACATACTCTATGCGTGTATCTTTTAGCTAACTATGCTAAGACGAAGTGAGAATATTTACAAGTAGGTGCACGCGACAGAACTGAAGACGTCATTGTACTATGTACTATCTATTAGACATGGCACTGTATTTAACATAAGAGTGGGTATATATATTTACTACAACGCATACGTACATAGTCATTATATTTACTGGAGTTGAACATCAGTTTGGTTAAACTTACTTAATTGTATCAAATAGAGAAATTTGATGTTAAACTTGTGTAGAGTAAATTTTTTCTGAATAATCATTGATAGTGTACATTCTTATTCGTGTTTTAGAAGTGGTTTAGAGTGGTACGACTACCAGATAAATAAAATACCAAAGAATAAAGTTGTCAACCATAAAAGTGTCAAATCAGATTCTAAAGGAATTCTTACTGAGTTAGCAATCTTGTTTACGTATAATACTGATAAAGTTAATACTTGGTTAATACTTTAAAATGCAAATGAATAAAAAATAATATAATTGAAAAAATCACAAGAACAAACAAGTATGAATACACTTTAGCTAAACATAAAAAATAATTAGTAGTGTAGTCAACTTGAACTTTTTAGAATAGAAATAATGCGTAGTTAAGCTTACTATCCTATCCTATTTAATATAATAATGTGATTTTAAAGCACAATTGTTAATGTATTCAATAATTGTATTAATTAATAGTCTTTGAACAATATGAGTAAATATTAACAATAATTTAGATTTATATACCGTACTTTTAAAATCAAATTAAAAAATCAATCTAACTTTTGGCAATAAAGCTTTACATATACAAAAATTCACATTATAAATTTAAATAATGAGAAAACTATATATTTTTGTGTCATTCACTTCTAGGTTCGAGCGATGTTATGCCGAGCTATAAAAGCAGAAAGGTGTCAAAATATAACTACGTGTTTCTATCATCAATTTAACACAAGAAGTTGATTCTTTACTAAATAAGTAACTTCTTGGACAATAATTTAACTGTTTCTTTATTAAATAAGTTGCTCTTTTGCACAAGAAGCTGCTACTTTATAAATTGAAATACTTTATGCTGTAAAGAGTACCAATTCTTAAAAACAAGAATAAAGTTATATAGAATATTAAAATAATAATGGCCTTCTGTAGAGCTCTTCATGATTAATGCTTGTCCATTAAAATAACGCGGGCTTGCCATTGATGTAAGGATAGGAATAGGATATTGTGAAGACCCACTTTTCCTAGTGTCCCGGTAATGGCGTCAATCCTGTGCATACAATTGTCGCGTTGAGCCACTCCCGCTCCTTGATCTCCATAGAGACCGACCGCATGAACTTCGTCGACGAACGAGAGACCTCCGTGGCGTTCTGTGATGGTGAGAAAATCATCTAGAGGACACACGTCACCTGCAGACAAACGATAGTGAGAGAAATAGAGTTTAGGATTGAATTTTAATTCATACTGACCTCCTTCAAATATGATTAGTTTGTTAAGCAAGCATGTATAATACGTCAACTGTAACAACAACCAACATTGAAAATAAGAAAAATTGTTGGCCATGATAAACTTTTATACCAGCAAATATTTTCAGTTTTGATTGATTCATTAATTGATATGATGAAACTATTTAAAATGAAATAAATTGAATAAATTTCTCATAAGTATTAGTCAAAGAAAAACAATTTCATACGGAGAAAAATTTCATCTATTCTATTTTGACAGCTACATTCGAAATATTTTAATAGTAGGAAAGGTAGAATTAAAATGTTATGCTATAATGTAAAACATTAAAAGTTATTAAAATATGAAAGTTACATAGTAAGTTGAGAAACATAAACACAGTGATGTAATTATCCAATGTTAACAGGGAAATAATTATCTGAAGAGTAATACTATGTAGTAACGGAACTCATTATGGAATCATCAAAACTGGTCATTGAGAATGGTTTCTAAAATAGAAATGTTATACTATTTGTTGAAGAGGCAATGACATTAGTTTCACTTTTAAATATACATAGTACTATTAATATTTATGCTTCTAAATTATAAGAAAAATATAAATAAAATAGAGCTTTTTAAGCTGTAAACAGTCAAATTATAAGCATGTTATAGGAATAATGTCAGGTTATTGCATGTATACAAGATAACTGTCTGTAAGCGCGTCATTGGTCGTTGTATGTAACTTCCATTCTATTATTGATTTTCAAATTGGGTGTTGACACGTTTACAGACAGTTATCTTGTATACATACAATTACCTGGCAGTATTCCTATAACGTGTTATTGATTTGTCTGTTTACAGCGAAAGATATAGTTCTTTAAATATTCTATCTACAATGCTACGGGAATCACATAATGTTGTTCCATCTGGATAACCGTTTTTGATTAAAGTACTAAAAATTGTTTGTTTATCGGTTTCAAATTAGTTGGGAGTGCACATTTTCCTGGCTCTATGGTACAAAGTGCAAATAAAGTCGATCTTGTAGAATTTTGGCTAGTGTTATGTATTCATAAGAGCTCGAGGCTACTCCAAATATTATCCTTAAAAAGTAATATTGTGCTAAAATTGGATAGTTATGTCACTATGTCGGTATTGTCACCTTATTATGGAAATTTAATGTCTCAAATATCAATGATTTTTATGTTGTAATTTGTATATTTTATTGTAATGTTTGAATCTAATATTCATTTATTGCCGGTGTAGCTGCTAAAGTAGAATAGGGGGGAAATTTTGCAATAATTATGAAAACCGCCGTTTTTATTTATAATTTGAAATAGCAAACATTTTTTCCTTGATTCTGTTTTAATCATAAGTTACATTAAGATAATACGTAATATAAGCTAAAAAAATTAAAATACAATACCTATGTTATTATACAATTATAAATAAAATGTTTCATATGTGTATCTCTAGATGTAAGTAGTTTTCTAAGTATTACGTTTTATCTTTGATGATTTGCATATCAGGTCCAGTAAGATCTATTCAGAAATAATTTACTTGTAGTTTACTGACATTATATTGTTTTGATTAAGGTTATTTACAAAGTAACACAAAACGTTTATTTATTTATGAATATTTCAACAAAATTTATCAGCATATATGCTTCACTGTGTATTTATAACATTATATTTTTGGGGCTTAATTTTTTATAAATTTATAATAAGTCAAATCAATTATCTATCATTTTTTACTCGTTTCTAGGTTTATTGATGTTTTTGTTAATTGTAATTCTTACGTCCCTTTGTTGAGTTTTTATTTTTGTTGCAATGTTTTCATATGATCTTAAATTTAAGCTGCTAAATGAAAAGTTGTTTAACCCCATCTCTACCCGAGGGTGGCGGGGGGAACTAATCATGGTCAACTGAATCCCCGTGGTCTGATTAAGTTTTAAACTTTCTAGTAAACTTTGGAAACATCAAATGTAATTGAACAAAAAATGAAACTTTGTAATAATTTTTCATATATTTCAAATGAAAAATTGTTAACATAAACAATTGTTAATAAACAATGTTCTTTTATTAAAAATTTGAAAAATTAAATTTTAAAATGCATATTTTGCATGAAAACTTATTTTTCATTGTATTTCATAATTTATTGTATGAAACTAATTAGTAACAAATAAGAATTTGATCAATTTCGAGAAAAACGTGCAGTTTTATAAAAATATATGTTTTACGAATTTTTTACAAGGTAATTCATGCATTTTTCCTGCTCTCATTGTAAGCACAGTAGTGACAAATGTTTTAAAACATTATTTTGGAAAAAGTCATAGAAGCTTAGATTACTGCATTTATTTATTAAAAAATCACAATAAAAATTTCAAGAAGGGACTTTTAACACTATCGACCCCCACGCGCTCTTAGTATGGATGGGGTTAATAAAAGCTATAAAGTACGTAATAGTAAAACTCAATAGTCATGTTAAAATAGCATTAAATTAATTATGAATTTTATACATATAAACAAGACAAAATTATGATTAACACTACGTTTTTCATTGTCTACTTAAACAATAATTGTTTTTAAAGTCACAAAGTAGTTCTGCAGTCTGTGCTAAAGTCAAGAAAAAATAAAAACAAAGCCTGTCAGAAAGTCAAGGTGACAAAGTACTTGAAATCAAAGTATGTATATGAATAACCAAACTTCGAAATCATACATAATTTTTGATATGATTGTTAAGTTGACATGCATTAATTACATACACTATTCAGTGTAAATATATATATATATATATTTAAAGCTATAAGCAGTGAAGATTTGATATAAACACATAAACAGTAATAAACCAACGAGTATATTTATTTATTTATTTATTTATATCGATCGCAAATGTCAATCTGATTACACACCAAGGGCAAAATATTGAACGAGAAAGCAACATTTATATAACATAAATATCCTAGAAAATATCGTCTACCTTGCTTGATTCAGGGCTATTTTTATATTAGAATCCAGAAAAGTTTATAAGCTGTTAAGTATAATATCGTGTGCGTGTGTGAGTATGTGTTGGCTTTGAATGAATAAAAGGAAACAAGGTAAAAGTAACGGAAATAGATAACTTTGTCTATGCTTCATATATTTTAATTTTATTCTACATTATTTTGGAAATATTTACAATTTATATAATATCTGATTACGTATACTAATTTTTTTAAATATAAATTATACGTCATGTACAATACAATTTAAGAAAATCAGATCTAGAGATATCAATTTACTGTATTGTATACTGTATTATACTGTATTGTATTGATATATAAAAATATCAAGCAATACAACAAAATACTACAAATATTAGCAATTAGTGCAACTAAATTAATACAAGATAGAATATTCAAAATATTATAAAGTGAGGGGTCTAATTGTAGCTCTATAGTTGAATGATTGTAAGTAATAGCACAGTATTGTATAATCAGACATTCAATATTTACATTAAAATGTTATGAATACGGTATTGCGAAAAGAAAACATATTAATGGGCATTATTTATAACGTGAATGCACAAACTAGAATAACAAAGTTTCAGTTCAATTATTGATAAGGTATAAAAAGATATATATATATACAAACAAATAAATAAATACTAAAAGAGAATTATCTACAATGTGCATTCTTATATTAATATTAAAAATAATTTATCATCTTGGAAACGACACGAGCAATAGCTCAACAAATAATGCATATTAATATTATTATAATGTGATATTATTCAACTAAATATATCTAATGTAAACACAATTTAAAGTAAACAGATTTTAATGCACTAAAAAAGGTAACATGTTTATGATCTATTTTATTGCTATCTAAGCTATATATACATAAAATTTATGAACAGGAAATTTGAATGCTAACAGTAATACAAGTACCTATATTTCAAAGTTAGATAAATTTTCGAATTTCTGGAATTATTCGGAGACATGCTATTAACATACAATTTAGACGTTAACATTTAACAAACGAATTAGAAACACGAAGTATTATGGTAGGTTTAGAGGCGATTAACATTTTAATATTAATAAATTTATCATTTCAAAGTTAATTCCTTAATTCGAAGATTTATTTTCAGCAAATAATTACACAGAAGCACAAATTACAGATACATTATATTTCGCTATCATTTGATATTTTTATCGATATACACAAATATATCAAATTTACGTGTTTTTATTTATTACCTATCTAAACTTTCGGTAGTAGGTTGTTAGTTCATGCGAGCAACCTACGTACAGTAAAGGTATATTTGAATACCATAAGAATAGCCATTTTTAAACAGCTACCATTTAAAATTTAATTTATATTTTGAAATGATTTAACTTTTATCGTGTAGCGCCGCCGAAAATTAATCAGCTTGCCAATTTTCATCTTCATAACTATTATATGTAGAACTCGAGATATTGAGGTGCAAAAAAGACTTTTTCGTAATTATTCTTATTCTTCAGGCCCAATAACACCCCCTAAGCTTTAAGTGATTTTGAGGAAATTTTTTGAAAATATATTGGAAATCACCCGGAGATGAGAAAAATGACATTTTAATCTAGCAACCGTTGCTAGGGGCCTCGATTTTGCATAGCAACCACTGTTTAGACCCAATAACACATCTAAATATGAAATGTATAGATTATCTAATTTTTGTATTCAAGTTAATACTAAAAACATGTATCGGCCCTTTAAAAGAAATACACATATATATAAGAAAGTATTGTGAATTTAAAACTTTAACGCCTGCTTAGCAATACAAAACTTGTAAACAGTTATTTGCAAAGTCTATTAGCTTGTAGTTGTAAATAATGTAATGTATACTATAATGGAGTACTCACCGGTCATGGAATGAACAGTCTCAAAAGCTACGACCTTGGGAGCTCCAGGGACGCCATTGGTCGTCAATAGCTCCTCCAGATGCTGCGAATCGTTGTGTCGAAAGATATGCTTGGGTGCCTGGCTAGTCCTGATGCCGTGAATCATGCTTGCGTGATTTCCCGAGTCTGAGTAGATTTGGACGCCTGGGAGGCGTTGTCCAAGGGTGTAGAGCGCCGCCTCGTTGGCCACATAGCAACTAGTGAAGACAAGGGCTGCCTCCTTTCCGTGCAGATCCGCTAACTCAGTCTCTAGTTTCTCGTGCAGAATGGTATTCCCAGAGATGTTTCGAGTGCCACCTGAGCCAACACCATGCTTTCGGATTGCTTTCCTATTCGGTGGGTGTCAAGAAACATTTACAAATTTCTTTTAAAGACAATTAATTGGGATAAATAATAATGTGTCGCTTAAATAAACAAAAAACTAATTAAACACTTTATATTACAAAATATACTATATACTATCTTTAAAATATCAAAGATTTACAAGGATTCGAATATATAATATAAATAGCATAAAATACACATAAAGAAACGACTCTTATTGATTCTGTATGCAGTTTTATACTACTTGTCGTCTACCCAAAAGTTTTTGCCAAATATTTTTTCTAAAATTCACAACAATTAAATCGTTTATGCAGAAAAACAGTTTTAGATACACAGGCAATGCATTTTATATTACAGACAACTTACGTATGTTAAAATTGTATGAATGTGTATATTTTGCTCTTAAAATGAATTTAATAAAAATATTTAACACTACTTCTAGACTACCCATTTACATAAAATTCATTAAAATAAAACGATTTTATAATGACGAATATTTACAACGCAATGCATATGAATTATTACTCTATATTATGCGTTAAAGAATCATTAATTGTTTAACTTTTTATTTAAGCAATCTTTTGATTATTATATATAATTTAAAAACTTATTTATTATTATTATGTTATTTGTTTTCTCAAATACTTGATATTTCAAACGTTTTGTGTATGTTTACATAGTTTATAACATGCAGTTAGTTTATAAACTATTACAATAAATTTAGAAGTATAACAAAATAAATTTAAATAGTAGATTGAAATTTTTGACATATTCTTAGTGGATCAGTTAAATTGATCATACATAATTATAAGGCTAAACTAGTTATTTTCATAATTAATAAAAACATATAAACTTCAGTAATTACAGGATATTTAGAACGAAATGCGTCCTTAAAATATAATTTGCCTTTAAATTAAATTTATTTTAACTCAATATTTGGATATTTATAATTCCAACAGTTAATACCTGATGGGGTTCGATGGATATACTTGCTCCGCGGAATGATCACCACAAATAAAGAGAGGAGTATCGAGCCAAGAGGAATAAGATATCCATAGAAGAAGGATATATTCTGCTGAACATAAGCCACAGCGGTAAGAGCAATGCCAGCCCCCAGATTAACAAACCAATAAAACCTTCCAAAAACAGAAAATTGTAAAATATGTGCAGAAAAAATAAGCAAGTTTAATTAAATCAGAAACTCATAAAAATATTTATTTTATTAAAAAGTGTACAGCAAGTACTCATTAATTTGTAAAAAATATATGCATTGCGCAAAGTTTCGAAACATATTTAAAGATGTTATGAAGAATTAAGCTATTCCAAAGGTTTTCAATTTATGATTAAAAAAGTAATATTTTAGCCGATTCACTTTCTTCCAAATTACAATTTTTTTCTATATATTCTAAAGAATCAAACCACTAATATTTTTTTAACTAAGACAACAAATAAAGTTCTTATTCTTTACATACACACACACATACGCAAGCGATGGAATGCAAAAAACCTAAACTGAGGAACATTATGCTCTAAATAACCAAGAAGGTCCTTTAATCATATACATCGAACATTTTTTATAATTTTGAGTTTTTCTTGAGTTAGAACGATCCTTGCATTACTACCATAAGCTTTGGTAGTAATATAAATATAAATTCATATATATGTACCAGCCATTGAAATAGATTACCAGAGTTATGTTTAATTTTTAAAAACGAAATAATCTATATATAATCTAAACGAAATAATTATGTATATATATATATTATATTGTGACATATTACACAACACACCAGTTGAAGAAACTCCGGACAGCACCTTCACCCAGACACTCAACCTGCTGAGCACCAAAGGGACTGACATTTGACTTAATACCTCCGGTGCCCAATCCAACAAATCCAAGACCAATCGCGTAGAAAATACGCCTCTGTATCTAATTTAGTAAATACATAAAGGAAGGAAAACCATAATTGTCTTTATGTGCAATCGTAAATAATTAGTATATGCTATTCATTTTTAGTGAAAATTAGTTAATACAATTATATATAAATTGTCAGATAAATATGCGTTTTTCATCCCAGTAATTTATTTTAGGTAATGCATTAAATTCTCTCAATATAATTAAGTATTATCAAATGTAAAACAATAACACTGTTTGGTCGTATAGTGAGATATGATAATGACATCATTAAAATTTGATATTGAAAAAAATAATCAATACATTTCATTTTAATATTCTCTAAGTATAGGGGGTTAAAATAAAATTGGAGGGGAACAAGCATTTGATAGTAATATCCATCATTTAGACAAAAATAGACAAAATTTAGTTTATTATTATAAGGCATGTATACGTCACAGCTTCATTAAAATTTAGCTTTTTACCTATTACTAAACTTCACCCAAACGTACAATTGTTAATGTGTACTCTTCTGAGAAATAGCGGTTAAATTCAACAGAACTAGCCGTTATGCAGAAGACGCCAAGAAAGTAAAGCAATGTTGAACCGAATATGGCGTTGTATTGCCCTGAGTAGGTATCTGCAATCCAGCCTCCAAATAAAGGAATGAAGTAGATGATACCTGTTGGTAAATTTCAAGGTAAAATAATAAAATTAATATATTGAGTAGTATAATTAATACAATTAGTACAAATTTTATTTTTATCTACATAAATATATATTATTCTATATTTTTTTTGGACTACATTCTGTTTTAAATGATTTATTATATATATATGCATATAGAAAACTGTCGTTAAATTTAATAAATTCATTACAATAGTATTAATTGCAAGATTTTTAAATATATATATTTTTAATTTATCATATTCTTTAAAAACAACTACTTTAAAAGAGAAGAAATAACTTCACTTTGAAATTGAAGAATTTAAAGCGTTTCAAATTTGTAAGTACCTATATACCTATAATATAGGTAGGTAAATTGGCATTTATTTCCTCATAACCAGGGGCTTCTAAAACTATTAGTACAGGGTGGCCCATAAAAAAGGTACCAAAATAATTATATTTATTTCTTGTATATTCTACTATTTATATCGAATAATATGTATGTAATATGTACATATTAGGTAGTTGTACTGTTTCTAACTAAAAACAATAACATGTATATACAATATATAATCACTATAATGTTTATCGGTAATCATCATGGCGTAATCTCTCGCCAT
>JAYRBW010087315.1:0-22131 GCA_036023295.1 Invenusta paracnida
CTCTTGAAAAGGATAACTGACCCTGACTCGTTCGCTGTGAGATTGATCATATTGATTGTTCGGTCCGACGTCTTAATACAACGGTAGGGTCCTACTTGCAGTGAAGAAGGCATCACTGGTAGATGCTGTGGCTCGATAATAAAATTAGATGCTGTCGTCATATTGATATAGAGAGTGAGTTAGGAGCGAGAATACGACCGTCTAGCAGCGTCAAGCAAGAACTGAATGAATGAAAACGTATGCGCGCGTCTCTTATATACTGTTCCAGCAGTCTCATTGGGTGACGCTACTTGATCCTGATTGGTCGGTAGGGGGGTGAGTTAGAAATACTCCTTCCTTACTACTTATATATGATATATAATATATAATCACAGAGTGAAGCAATCTTGTATAGCTATTTTCCATATTTCTGGTACCGCTATGTGGATGACATATTGTGTGAATGGCTCAACGATCGGAATTATCTGGATATGCTTCATGATATCCTTAACACAATCCATCCATCCATTAAATTCACTGTAGAATAAAAAACAGGATATTCCTTTCTTGTACGTCTTTATCCGGAGAAATCAGACGAAATCATTTCCACTGAATTTTATCGAAAAAGCACTCACAAAAGCACTCACTTTTACATTAACGCTAATTCGTATGATCGTAGAGCTACAAAAACAAAGTGATGGAAAGTATGATAAGAAGAGCACGTTTGGTTTGTGTAGTAATGAGGATAATCAACGGCTATTTAAACCAGACGAGGTCAACAAGACACTACGGTGGCGAGATAGAATAAAACAAATCAAAGAATATAGGACCTACCTATATTCTTTGAGACAAACCGATCAACAAGAAATTTAAGAGTTGTGTTTGATGCAAGCATATAATATATTACCCTTAAGCTATTTTGAGTTTAAAATGAAGTCGAAACTAGCGATGAACATAATACCAAGAACATGGTCTACGAGGTCCCAAGTAAGAATTGCAACTCAATGTATATCAGAGAAAAAAATAGATTTTTAAGAAGTCCAATGAAAGAATTCATGAGAAATATCTCCGAGATTTGGAGGAATACTCACTCCTGGTCGTTCAGCACGCAGTTTGGACACAGAGAGCACCGCGACGCCGGCATTTAACGTAAAACTATTGAGTCAGGAGAGGAATTTGAAAAGAAGAAAAGTCTAAAAGTCTCTACTTTCATACAAAAGGTGCAGATACAACTCCACGGATGACCTCAAAATCTGGAAACCGCTACTACATATATGATTATATATGTCTCTGTATTGTCTTTGGACAGTACCTACTGAATATTAGTAGCTATTTCATAACAACCTTTCTCACATGGCTGCTGTTTCTTATCTATATATATACTTTCTTTCTCTTTCATCGATTTTTTCCTCCACTGCACCCCCCCCCCCCCTGTTTCTTCGCTCTATCCACATTGTGCTTTTTAATACCTTCCTCTTCCTAGGAAATATCTGATTTGTCATTAAGTTAACACTTGTTAAGTTGTGTATTATACTGGTTGTATAGTCCTGATTCTTATTTATTGTGTTAGTATTGTCTTGGTTGAAAATGGCTTCGGTTAGAAGCTGAAATATATTATTATCGTATTATAAAACATTTTACGACTTTTTGTCTATTTTGTGCTAGTTTTATAAAGGTGTAATGAATTTTTGTTGACATTTTTAAATATTTGCAACTTTTTAGCTTTTATATTTTGTAAATGTATTGGATCTTGTATTTAACTATTGGGTACTCTTAACTAATTAAAAATAGATAAATCAATTAGTAAGTGACTATATCGTTTTTTACTGATTTTATTATTCTATATTTACTTATTTACATATGTTATTTCGATGATAGTGATTCAGTATCAGTATTAAAGTATAACAGTCAGTAACACCATAACATTAACTGTATAAAGTATACTTATATACTATATATATATATGTATATAGTATTAATCATATTAATATTAATTATATTAAATTATAGACTATGATTATAATATTAATAACTGATTATAATTTATGAAGTTTATGATTTGTATATTGTATATTATAGTGAAATACTATAATGTATGTTTACTATTTTATAAATATATGCTACTTTAAATCTTGAGTATAGCCATAGGACACTAAACATTAAATGAAATCTTTCCACCATTGAGTTTCCTTGAGGATAGTATAGACTTATATACTATCTAGAGTATAGATCCATTGCTGACAAGAATTTTCTGATCAGGCTTTTCCCTTGTTCTTGGGCCTGTGTCTGTGATGTTAATCTGCACACTTTTCCATGGTTCAGTTTCTTGATCAAGAAACAGAACATTTCATACATTCAATCATCAATTCATATTTCTGATCACATACTCAGTGTTTCCAGAGCTGCATGGATTTGTTAATAGCTGCACAAAAGGGCAGTATATTGTTCAAAATATATCAAATTGCATGGATAACCATAATTTTATCTTAACTTAAGGCATAAAATATTTATATTCTTTGGTTTCAGGGTATTCATATATAAATTTTATTTAGTATGTTTGAACAGGTTATTAATATTTTCCATTAGCTGTCATCAATCCCTTTTTGAATCTCATTTTTTTATAATTCTTGTTTAAAATCAATGTCCAGACTTGTAAGCCATGAAGAACTATATAATGTCATATTGTATAAAAACAATATAATCTTTTATAATATTCTTTATATTTCAGATTATCCTGCTCAAAATTAAAATAAAATATAGTGTTCAAATTAGTTTGATTAAATATGAAGATTATATAATGAAGCCAAGGATTGGCCAAAAAGTGTGATGAACATCTAAGGCTTTAGCTATTGCTTTATCATCTATACAAAAAAAAATTAAATTAAAGTCAGAGGGGTTTTCAAAACTCAAAGATCAGGCCAGTACTGGAGAAAACAAGGTATGAAAGGAGTGCCAAAGTTAGATGTTATTATTATTAAAACAAATAAAACTGTTCGCAAATTTTGCAAAAAATCTAATAAGGTAATGAATTTAGAAATACACTGACCTGCATCTTTATAGCTGCTTATGATTTGCCATTTCTACAAGCAAATGATGTTGGAAAAATATTTAAGGAAGTGTACCCTGACAGCAAAGTTGCAAAAAAATTAAATTAAAATGCCAGAAGGCTTCACATCATTTGGAACAGCCAAGTACATCAATGAGGATGTTTTAAATCAACAGCTTTCACAAAAACACCAACTTTATTGCACTTTAATCAACACTGGCTCAATCAATTTTGCAAGAAATAGTTGGCACTATGGGTGGGTGCACTATGCAAAAGCAAAAACATTTTTAAAGATGCTCAATGGCAAATGAATCTCTAACCTGTCAAATTTTTTAGCTGTATTGAAAGCAGATTTCTGAAAAGTTAAAAATTTTCCTTAAGCATTTTTTGCAACTCTTCCTAAATCTGAACACTATAAATTTAGAGTTGGATGATTTATAGGTTTTATTGTTACACTCCCAATGCTTTGGCGTATGTACATTTTGTTTTGTTTTCTCTTAAACCTCTGAAGGATTTTGAAATTTTTTCAAATGTCTGAACTGGTCATATATATATATGAGCTTTATGAAAGAATGATTTCAATTATTTGAAATGTATGTCCACTCTTTCATCTGGCAAAATTAAATTGATAAAGTTAAGGAGTACAGTGACTTGCAAGATATTCCAAATAGCCATCAGTTATCTGATCAAGAAATTCTTATTGGTGAAAAAGCAAGGCTTGTTTTTTCTAATGACCACATTTCATATGTGAACATTAATGAACATATGTATCTAGATGTATATTTTATTAATATATTCCTTGTATTACAAAATTTTTCAAAAATATGAAATTTAGTATAAATACATCCAATATTTTCCAAAATTTGTTTTTTTATTATGGCATTCTCTATACTATGGAGTATAAATACTACCTGTGTGAAAATAGTTGTCCTATGAGAAAATAATCCTAGATAGCTCTGGAACACTGCACTCTTGACCTTGTTTGCACCAATCATTTCATTGAGATTAGATACATATCTGTAGATAATACAAATTTTTCTGATTATTTCACTGATGTTTTAAATATAGTAATTTATCATTATTGTAAAATATAATCAAGAAGGCAAGGAATTTCATTTTTGGTACAGTAACATAAAATCAGTCTCTAAATTGTTTATAATTCAATGTTTGTATTATGAGAAATTGTGTGCACAGTAGTTTATTAAAAATTGAATCTTAATGGAAATTGAATGAATAAAGTAAGATCACAAATAAAATATAATCTAAACCTACGGCAGTAGGTTGTTAGCTCATGCATGCAACTTATGTACAGTAAGGTATATTGGAATACCACAAGAATGGTCATTTTTTAAACAGCTACCATTTAAAAACTAATTTATATTTTGAAATGATTTAATGTGCAAACATCAACTTTTTTCATGATTATTATTATTATTCTACTTCTTTTTCTTCTTCAGATCCAGATACACCCCCTTAACTTTAACCAATTTTTATGAAATTTTGAACATATTGAAAATGTCCTAGATTTGAAGAAAATAAAAATTTACCTAGAAACTCTTGCTAGGGGCCTAAATTTAGCATAGCAACCACTGTTATATGGCATTGTTTGTAATCATTTTACTTGCATTGTGTAGCACTACTTTAAATTAGTCAGAATCTCACATTTCATGCACATGGCTGTTATAGATTTAGAAATATTGGCTAAAGTATACGTTTTTATATCTGTTACAAATTATCTAAACCTATGGCATTAGGTTGTTAGCTCATGCGCAGCTCATGCCAGCAACCTATGTACAGAAGGTATTATTAGAATACCACAAGAATGGTGAAGCTTTCAGTGATTGACTGACAACTAACTTGTGAAATGAAAGAAATTATACCTACAATACTAGTGCACTACTCATAGAAATGGATCAATAACAACTAGAAAGAAAATTGTCCATCTCTGTAATGTAGACATAATTATAACATAAACGGTTGTGATGTTCAATGCCGCATTCTTATTGGAAACTCAATGTAGGAGTATTGATTCCTTTGAAGCAGCACTTAAAGGTAGGTATAGGCGAGATATAAGGAAAATTTCAAATCAAAAACACTATCCAATTCAAGCATATCTTATCTGGACACTGCACTGTTGAGACTTTACCTGTAAAATTTTCTGCAGATTCTAGCAGTGAAAGCCATTTTTCAATAGCTGCCTAAATAACCAAGCTATCACATGTTTTAGGAGGCCTTTATTTCACTTTAAAAAACACAACATAAAATAGCATACATATATAGTATCAAGATAAAATAATAGGTATACAATAAAAAACTGTGATAGTTAGCACAAGTCAAATATATTTTTAAAGAGCTAGCACATTTTACGCTTAATTCAATTCTTTTATGATATGAGCTAACACACTTTTTGCCATTTTTGGCTAATAATAATTCTATTAGTATTTTGTCTAGCCCTATGCAAAATATAAACTTTTTTTCTTCACATAAAATACAAAAAAGCTATTCAAACTTCTGCTCAGTCCAAAGGCATATATATGTATATATAAATTACAAATATTTTGCTGTCTATTAGTATAAATATTTTAAAAATAATAAAAAAGTGATGCCTAATTCAAAATTTTAAATTAGAATTGATTTTAAGATCAAAAATCAGATCTATGGATATTAAGTCTAAATTTATAAATACATGTGGGCAATTCCAATTTAATGTGTACTTTTTTGTAAAAATCAGTCTTTTTTTCACCTTGAATGTTTGAATAAAGATATCTGAACAATTTTTGTGTCAAAGCAGCACAACTGATGCATAAGGGATTGTTATAATTCGTGTTGCATATAGTATATACCTAGGAAATGTTATCAGTAGTTTAATAATAAATGGTGATTTTTAGCTTTCCCCCAGGTCACCTTTTCTTTTTACACAATTCAGAATTCAAATTTTGTAAAACCTTTGCATACTAAATTATACACCATTAGCAGGGTGTCCACATGTACACGAAATTCATGTATGTACATGAATATACACAAATTTTGATAAAAATACAAAATGTAAGTGAATTGTACACGAATTTGAATAGAGATACATGAATTTTAACTGCTGTTATGAATTTTTTAGTAAGTTATTATTTTTTATTTTTAACAAATACTACTAATTTCAATCTAATTATAAAAAAAATGTTGCCTGCAGCGCTTGAATATAACTTTGTATCTTTTATTTAAAACCTATAAAATCCTCAATCTGAAAGTTTTTTTGTTGTTGTTTTGGTAGCTAAGCACTCATTAGGAATGCAGGGAGACAAGCGACCTTAGCTTGCTGAGCTGTCATTAGGTAGAATGTTTTTACTTCATGTTGATGTATATATTATGTATATTTAAAAAATTTATATGTAATATATTGTCAATTTCTTTACCAAAAATGTATGTTAATTTTGACTTCTGTACATGAATTTTTTGGTTAAGTAATGTGGACATCCTGCATTAGATAATAACATAATTTTAGAAAAATAATTAATTTGAGTGATATTTTCTTTTGCATTACAGACATGTACCTATTTAATATTATCAGCTATCCCCATAAATTGCTGTAATTAGACATTTCTTTCTATCTATAGTCAATTTAAAAAGAATACAGTATCAATTCTTGTGAAACATAATATGATTATGCTTACTAATTAATTAATGATATTTAAACTTTTTGAATTGAATTAGATTACTTTTTAATTAATTCTATAGAACTACAATTGTACAGGATGCAATAATGAGCACAAATTGTAAACAGACTGATGCCACTTTGTAATTCATTATTTTGACATTAAATGATATTAATATGGTATCTATGATGCTATAAGGGGTTCTTTAAGAATTGATAATAATTATTAGCATACATATTTTAAATACATCGAGAAATTCGTTTAAGGTACTACAACTTGTAATCAATTGATGTAATTAGACTGATGTTTGGTTATTTTTAAATCAATAAAAGTATAAACATGGTGTTATTCTAAGATGCATATTTGAATTTCATGCACCTATAAACTCTTATAGGCAAAATATCTAGAAAGGTTAAAATACACATGACTTAATGTTAAAATAACAATATATATGACAATAACAATATTATATGATAAAATTCAAATAACAGCCAAACATAACAAGATAAATTGAAGTAATATTAAACAAAATACAGGTGAAAAACATAATTATCAAAGTCTGAAAATAATATGAATAATATAAATTTACTCTTTTTTTAATTTGACCTTCCACTTTTCAACTGCTTTTCTCTTTGATGGTTCATGGATGTTTTTAATCCAAATGGTCTTTTGTATTCATAAAATACTATAACAACTTAAGTAAATATGTGGTATCATTAATCTGTTTCTATTCATGATATAAGTTTTTAAGATACATGAATCTATTAAATATTTATGTTGCAATTTTCTTGTAATGTGTTATAAGTTTAAATGCAACATTTAATTTGTGAAAATATAATAATATGGTGGTAACTGTTTATATGAATATTATATCTTTTTATTAAATTTTGTTATTTAGTAAAACAATAATTAGCTCTGTTTTTTATTAAATACAGTACTTATGTAAGAACTTTCCAATAAGTACATTACTAATATTTTTATAATGTTTAGTATTTATTTTAATGTACTTATTCAATATGATTTATTATCGCAAATAATAATATTTGTTTATCTAGTGGTTAAGAAAATTCTGTCCATTTTATAACTGTTTCAAAAGGATTATTATTTAAGCAATGATGTTTTAACCTGTAATAAATTTAAATATATTTATTTTAGACTATCATTTATCATGACAATTGCATTTAAGATGTTAGTTGTATACTTAGTAATAATTAACTTTTTACATTTTTGTCCATCACAGGTATTGATATGGCAAAAGAGCCCAACAGCAGTCGAGTAAAAGTTGACTCATCCTCAACAAGCAACGCACCAGGTTACGTGACTGCCTCCACACCTAGCTCCACTAGCCAATTGCTCGCCCAGGCCGAGAAACTTAAAGCCCAGTTACCAGGAGATGGTCACGTGGTTGCCAATGACACTCGACTCGCTCTGCTCGACCTCTACACACAGATTTTATTAAGCGACCTAGAGGTTGCACTAGAGAAACGGATTGAACAGGACCTCTGGAACAACATCTTCAAACAGCCTATTACAGAGCTCCAGAGTCAGATACGTGACAAAAAAAACCCACGACGTGCTGAAGCTCAGGTGACGTTGGGACTTCTGCTTGACCAATCAACAGGTTTCTATGTCAGTTTGTTTGGCGCACTGTGTCAGACTTTCTCTGTGTCGCTACCATGTCGTCGGCGCCTTAGCAACACCTTTCAGGAGAGTGGAAATCGATTACCAGGGCCGCCTGTTGTCCTAGCGCCAAGGTCGGTGGTTGCTAGGGTTGGTGGTGCCAGTCTTTCTGTCTCTTCGGCGACACCCAGCCGAGGGAGTGTGTCTTCTGTGTGCCAGCACTGTTTAGTGCATCTAGGGGATGTAGCCCGATATTATCAACAGGTGGACCAGGCTGCTCATTATTATACCTGGGCTGTATTGGTTGATCCAGTATCTGGCGGGCATCCCTACAATCAGCTCGCTATTCTCGAAGCTGCAAAGGTGAGACTGGAGAGTCTTTTTGTCTGAAACTGTTGCCTTAATGATGCAAAAAAAATAACATGAAATGAACTCAAGTTAATACCTATTCATGGATCTATGTTCTGTTTAGGATTAATCCGTGAAGTTAGATGATTCTTTTATTTTTCACAATAATAACCAATTTTGTGTAAATGTGTAACTAAAAGAGTAATTTGTAATGTGCTTTTCTATTTGGGATATGACCTGTAGATAGAATAGCTAATAAGCATGAAGCGTTCGTTCCGGTTTCCAATGAAAAATATGATGCTCTAGTTGTGTATTTTTGTCCAGATTAGACATTGGGATTTTTATTCTTATCACGTGTTGCATTATTATATGTAAATGGTATCTATATTCAATCGCTGTGTTTAACTTCTCTGCTCTACAAATGTTCGTCATTATTATTATTGAAATAATTTTGACATAAATAAGTAGTATTCTATATTTTAAGTCTAATCAGTTTGAATTATTGACATACTGAAGGAATTACTCAATGCATATACATCTGTCAGAAATTGGAAATTTATTTTTTTCAACGCTATATGACAATATGATTATCGCTTTCCTTTTAACCTCAGTTGTGTGTCTCTCTCTCTCTCTCTTTCTATTGCACAGAACCGGCGCCTGAGCAGTATCTACTTCTACATGCGTGCCATTGCCTGTCCCAATCCCTTCCCCGCGGCCGCCACCAACCTTGACAAGATGCTCGATCGTCTTGCCAGAGAACCAATCCCTATCCTCCAACCCCTCTCCTCCTCTCCTTCTGGAACTGTCAAGACACCACTGGCAACGGCCTACCTGGAATTCTTTGCACTCGTCTATCTTCATAAAAGTAAGTTGATAACTTTCTTGAGCTAACCTATTGCAGTTATGATTACCTAACATTCTGTGTAAAGAAATTGTATCTCTACAAGAAACAAATTGATGATTTCTAGTGTGGTTGTAGTACATTAAATGAAGCAATGTTTCATTTTTTAATCAATATACTCGTATAACTTTTTTAATAGAACTTATTCGAAAATTGGCAAAAACAATCTGTGAAACTTTAAGTGCCTGTTTTTAATATATATTTTTAATATTCTATATTTGAAATCTGGATACTATATTTCTAAGTATTTATTTTACGCAGCATTTTTTCGTTTTTATGTTACCTAGAGGTATTGTATATATTTTATTGAGTTTTGTTTATAAGCAGGACAATTTAGTTATACTACTGATTTATCAATTGGAGTGCCATGTTAGTGTATGACGTCGGTGGCAACCATGTGTTTCTTCTTATTCATGCATATTCGTATAACCTTGATTGGCTCTCAATTATGACTCGACTGAGCCACCCCAGAGACGCCATTCACTGTCTTTTCTTCCTCATGTACTCTTACCGTTTAATCGTCCCGTTATAATCAAGTGTTTGATCTTTCAATTTCTCAACGTGTTCAATGAGACACAGTTGTCGTCTAATAGTGGTGTGAAGGAGATATTCGGTGACCCCGGCTCTGTGCAGGACCTCTTCGTTTGTGACCCTTTATGACCACGCTATCTCTAACATCCTGTGGAGGAACATTTCCACAAGCTTACTTTGTAGTGTCTTGCTGATCCAGGCTTACAGCTAACTAAGTATTCACGATGGTTCTGCTCAAACTATTCCAGCCAGATGTTGCCACTTACGTTGAAGATGTCTCTTACTCCAAGTCTGTGGGAACCGACGATGTCATTGTGTTTGACAACACATATCTTCGCGTTTAGGTCTATCTCACAAAAATTACCTCATATAATTTGCACTGTTGAGTGCTACATTGACGTCGTCGTAGACGTTCTGTAAATATCTAACTCTTGTGTGTTCATCAGGGTGTAGGCTTGTATGATTGAGATGTGAATGATCTTGCTTAGAGCTTTAAAAGGTAGTATACAGGTTATCTTCTAAAATATTTATTTTAATGTAAACACGTGAATGAATTAACTATTCAGCTCTAAATGTATTAGTTCTATAAAAAATCATTGATATATACCTATATATTGATATGGTTATATAATATCAATATGAAATATATTGTTGATTATTACGCCCTTTACAACCACTCTTCACCCACAGACCTTCCAGAAGACCTGGCCAAAGCAAAGTCTCTCTGGGATCGGTTCTCTGCCTGCCTGCCCCCCTCTATTCGCGTCTTCACAGGACGCGAGTTGGGACAGATAGCAGCCTTGCATACTTTCCTGCTCCATTCGCATCTCCAACAAAAAGCCACTGCACGTCAACAAAAGGTAAATATACCAGTCACCGTTATATCTCTAAATTTTATATCCAGTCTGTTTCTTGACATAAATTTGGGGTTACTAGATGCATTTATATCTTATTTATTTAACAGTTATCAATTTTTATAAAATTATTGCAATTTTAAAGTAAATTGTGAACAGAGCCAAGTTTGGCATGTTATATAAATTTGAATAGGTAGTCAAATTAGCAATGATTTCTAGATGCGATTTTAATGATCTATCATAATATGTCAATAAATTAGTAGGTAACTGTGTTTTAAATTTCAGGTAATGATTTCTATTAAACACTAATATATTTCACTTAATACTCTGTAATACGAATAAAATGTATATTGTATTTTATATTTTCTGCGAGACAAATATTTTTTTTTAGAAATTTGTCTTTTTAGTAAGATTAAATTTTAACTCTAATTGTATGTAGCATTGTATTGAATACCCATTGTTTACCCTTGTTCTATACCGCACACCTTATGCAACTAATGTTATTAGTGTTACATTACCTTTTTTCTTGACAACAGTCAACTTTTGGTAGTGGTGGGACAGGAAACAACAGTCGAGAACCGCCTTGGACTCGTCTTTTACTTCACTCGACAGTGAGTCTGGTCAGTTGTCTCTGTCAGGCTGCGGTCTCCAAGCAAGTCCCATCCAGCTCATCCGTTGCCATAGGAACACATTGTGAAGGGGAAAGTATCACTAAAGCCCTTCACGCTGCTCTTCTCGTCCTTTTTGTGTGGTATCGGGCTTCTGTCAAAGCTCTCGCATCTTCCAAGAGTAAAGGTTAGTGATGTGAAAGTAATGTAACGGAATACCTACTGGTGCAATATAATTAAAACAGCTTTTTTAATAATTAAATTATTAAACAGCCGGTAATTGTCCTGTTAAGTACAAAGATACAGAAAATTTAAAAGAACATCGCTACATAATATGTATTTTCTGATGATATTTTTCATTATGGTTTGATAAATAAAATTTAAAATATGCTTTAAGAGATTATGCGATACAAATTGATTATTATCTTATTATTATTCTATACAAAATTATGTGATGTCCCCTCTATTTTATTTGAAATGTAGTGGCACTTTTTATAACATAAATAATTTTTTATTTATTTATTATCATTAGTTCATATTAGATTGAATCTTGTAATCTCTCAATTTTAAAAGTACTAGCCGATTGGCTTCTAATTTTCCTATAAATCTCTACTTTAAGTTTTCTCTATGCTTTCTATCCAGTTTTTATAAAATTACTTATATGATTAATTTATTCCGTTAATATATAACTTGTATGTATTACTGCTATTGCAGAGTCTGGTGGCTGCGCATCGCCTCCTTTTCCGGAGAATGTAGCCCAGTATCTTAACCAACTGGCTCTCCAATACTCTTCAAATACCAACGAAATTGAAACTGATAGTGATCAGGAGACAGAACATAGAAATGTGACAGCCATAGAAAACAAGATTCTCCTTGATTCAATCACTTTAGAACGCCTGATGCAACTCCCGGAGTTTAAGACTCTTCAGGTTAGCGTACTTTTGTTTAGTACATTTCGATATGATTTTTAACAATGAACACTTGAATTGTTAAAAATTTCTCCCGAGCCGATGAAGCATTTCAATAATAGTATTGATCGACCTCTCCTTTCCTTTAAACAGGGATTCATCCCACTTTCTCTGCCAACGTCACCCTCAAAACCAAATAGTCCGGAAAATTCGACCAGCATCAACACCACAGAAGAACAAGGGCAGTTGCCACAGACCTGCAGTGCTGGTGACAGCTTATCACCTTCTTCTCGCCATCTTCTCCGTGGAGCCGGACTGCTTTGGTGTGCACGAAGTCTGGCCAACGCCCTCCCCGGCCTGTTGTCATGCCAACCAACTGTTAACAATGAAGACGTGGAGGGGGTGGTGGTGTTCACAGCAGTACGGCCCCCAAGTCCTCCTATGCCGAGTCCTGGTTTACTGATGGGTGGTCCTCCCTCTATGACAGTGGCGCGAGGACAAGCCAAAAGAAATGTTGCTATTGAGTCTATTATGCAGGTATGTGCCTTCGTTTTTGTTTTATATTTGTTTTTCTGTGTCAGAAATACCTTTATTATAATAAATGATTATTTGGAGGTTTTTGACAGCTGAATATATTACTATAAATTTAGTAATATAGTCTTATAAAAACTTGAGAGTTCTCGTTCCCCCTTTTATGAAAACCAGTCATAACTATTGTATTAAATAAGAATCTAAAATATATCGCAATATTTTTCTGTTTAACATGCTTTTCCATCAAAATATGTAAAATTTGTATAATATGTTATAGTTAATATATTTTAATATAATATGTATAGTATTTATGATAATTTAAATTTCTACTTATTAACTGGCAGATGGTTATGGAAAGGCTGGGTATTTGAACTTTGAGTCATGAGTAAATAGAATTTTCACCTGAAGTCTGGAGCAAACAAAACTTATTAAACACTCAAAAACTGATTTAGTGATTCCAAATCTTGTAGCGGTTAAGTATGCCCCGATTGATTTAATTCGAAGTGAATTTTTATTATTTTAAAATATATTTTGTTGGATAATTAGTTCGTAACCTTTTATTAATGTCTCATGCTACACTATTAACTATTTTTTCGTATTTTGTCAATGAAGTGTGGAAACCTATGTTACACATTGGATATAATCGGCGTAATGCATTGAGTATAATTAAATTTGATGCCCAAATCCTTGAATTGATTCTCAGCTTTAATTTAGGTTAAGAATAGAATTAACTTTTATTTTAGTAGTAAAAAGGCAAAAGATGAATTATTATATTGATTTTGTAGAACCAATGGATGTTATTGAAGGAATAACTGACGCGCGTCTTGGAAGTCTGTGTCCTACAGAAAGGATATATCCGGAAATTACATATTTACTGACAATGAATTCAAAAAAGATTAAGAATAAATATAGAGTCGTTTAATTATTTTAACTATAATACAGATCTAGACAATATACAACACAAACGAAATGGATCGAAACTCTATCTCCTACCCGTAGATATTTAATTTACTTTATATACAAAATTAGATTAATTTTTTGGTCCTACTTTACCAGTTAATTGCTGTTGCCAGGTGTGGATTCTTTCCAAAAATAGTGACTAATAATTAATTAATCTTTTGTTTTTCACATATTGATGCATATTTTTGAAAACAGTAAAGAATTCATTCTGAACCAATCACATCACTATGTGCTTTATTTTTAGCGCGTATGTCTATACAATTTTGGATATAATATTCAGTCAATTGAGCATTGGTGCATACGAAATGAAGTTAATTTGATTATATTTGTTGAATCTAATCAACTGGTTAATTTAGTTTTTTTTAAATACCGGCCTTTGTATCTTTAGTGATTTAAACTGTTGTTACATTCTTACTCTACCCACTGAAACACACTCTTCCCAGTTACTATGGTGATGTTAACTAAATTAACCAAATTATACAAGACCTACATTTTAGTTCACTTATACCTTGGGATGGTTCGTTCCATTTCTAACTTCCTATGCACTAATTCTAGTGAAACTTGATACTAATGGTGTTCACTTGAGATAATACTTCATTCTGTGCGATCTAACTCTATTTCGGGGTTTTCTTTTATAGTCTGCTTTGTGAACTTATTCTATTTCGTCAAATTTAATTTTAAACCGAACCTACCTATTTGTTCTTATCTCATTCGTATGATCAGTGTGCTTTATAGCTATTAAGTGTGAAAAAGAATTTAATTTTAATATATATAATAAAATACGAATAATAACATAATATTTGACGATATGTTTCAATATTCATGAAATTACAGCTGTAAAATTGGTATTTAGCCATATCTAGACGAAATTTTAAAATATTTTTATTTTAAGATTTCTATTAAAGCATTATTTTTCTGCTCCATTGTTATAAAATTATCTGTTTTGTATCATTCGTCATAAAACACAGCCCGTTTTCTTATTTGGGATCTTTACTTCAGAATCAGCAACAACAAAATATCCAACAAAGCGCACTCATTGCTACAACCACAAACGTAAAAACTACTGCAACACCACTACTTCCAGCAACACCACAACCGGTACAGAAATCTACCACGCTATCTCAACAGCCAAGTCAAAAGCAACAACAGTCGTTACCACAGCAGCCACCAGTGCAACAACCAGGCCTCATCATACACGACAACATTGCTCGATTTATTCAGGAGCAGGCAGCACAGGTGAACTCCCCTACCACTGGACATCACTATAGCAACCATCATAGTAACAAGTCATCGGCGGTAGGAGTAGGGGGGCACCACCACGCTTCATTGGATACCGGTGGACTAACGTCGTCATCAGTGCTTAACAACGACGGGTTGCAGTCGATGATGCCAGGCAATGGAGGAGACCAGAGGGGAGTCTCTCGACACCTCTACAATGAGAACAGAGAACAGTTCCAGCGCAACCTGCCTCCGAGGTTCGCCCGTTTGCATCACAGTCAAGGTCAGGGAGGACTGGTGGCAGCATCAACTCAGGTCCTACCACCCCAGCAGCCGGATTTGACGGGGAAGGAGACGGATGGAGATGCTCCACTGATTACAGCTCCAGCTACTTCTACTTCTACTGGTGTATCGTCTGGAGGAGGCTCATCTCTCTTTGGATCAACTGCCATGTTTGGTTTACGGTAAGTCCTTTTTACCTAGATTTCCCGAATACATATACGTTTTATATTAAGCACCCACTCTTTTAAATAAACGCTATGATAGTTTTTGTTACAAGTAGTCTAAGTTTTTAAGGATCAATAATATTATGTTTATTGATCAATAACATCAATTATGTTCTTTAAAATAATATGTATACCTATGTTAGTAGGTAGTATGTTAGTTTTATAATATGTATTAGTAAATGGTATAATATATAGTATAGTATTAGATTTGTAAATTCTTAGATAAATGGAAAGATTACTTGATTTTATAAACACTTCTATAGATAATATTGTTAGTACTGTTTCTTTATATTATTTAAAAACAACCTTTTTAAAATTGTGTCTATAGTGCAGACATAATATGAATAAAATCTCATTGGCGCACAATTCAGAAAAAAACATTTTTTATTTTTGACTGCAAATTATCCTGGCAATGTAGTCAAATTAAATATACTGTAAAATATTGTGTAATACACTTAAATGTAAGCAATGGATGTATTGTGTTTTATTCATTATTAGTTTATTATTGCGCCATGTTACTTATAATAAGGTATGTATGGATTATATTTAGAATATTAATAAAAATTGTTATTTGATGTGTAATTCTGGTAGTGTTTTTCAATTACTAAATATATTTAATCTTTCGATTTAAACCATTTTTAATCAGATAAGAATGTCTTCAAATACACCATATACCTACTCCAAAAACAAATTGAAAGATGTCAAAGTGATATCAATCTTTCTTGTGACTAATTATTAAATATATATATATAAATTATCATTATAAATTGATTATTTTAATTAATGATAAATAAACAATTAATAAAGGTGACTTATAATAGACATTTATTTATTCTGTTCAGTTCTGATTCAAATGCAATACAACGCAACTATTTAGTCAATCATACTCTAAATATTTTATATTTTTGTGTACAGTCTATCCTGTTTTCTATTGATTAAATGTTCAGTGCCCTTAACCGTTTTCAATAAATTATAATGGGCTACTTCCAATGCTGTATTTATATTGTTATATATGTATAACACTATAAATTAAATATAGTGATTAGATGTCTGTCGTGAAATCTTTACCTCATTCTTAATATATGTAAATAATACACTTTAAGCAGCTCGTTTCAAGACAACATAAATTATCTGATCACTAGAGTAATAGCTGAAATGGAATCCACTTATATAGATTATATTTACATATTATTTAGTATACTTATTCTACTTCAGCTCTTTATTTCGAAAGATGGATTTAGAATTATTAAATATTTTATTGTTTAACATTGAAAAATATCAAACAGAGTTATGATTAAATTTTAACACTAAAACGAAAACTAAATCGATTTTTTTATTTTTCAAGTATAAATTGGGTTTTAAATAGAATTTAAAAAAGCTTTTTCACAAAACTGCCAATTACACTCTAGAGCATAGCTAGAGTGCAATTTCTGTCCATCCTTATTTATGATTTGTCTTATCTCTTCCACCTCTTTTTCAGAGACTTCCCCGGACACCATCCCCACCTCCACCAACAACATCACCACCCACATCCCCTCATCCCCAGCGCTTCCACTTCCGCCGTCGGTACCCACGGCCTCTCATCGATCGGTGGAATGTTGTCCTCTTCACATGCACATGCACACAGCCAGCAACATCCACAAATGATGGGTGGTGGGAACTGGGCCTGGCCGCTAGACCGCTTTTGTACCCATTCGGGAATGCAGCCCCAAGCACCCGCCAAGTTCCTCTATGAACCCTCCCAGCCTTCACCTCAGCCACAGTCGCAGACTATGAACCCACTGACGCAGAGCTCTGGCATTGCCAAGACAGCAGCCAGTAGTGGTAGCATCATGAGCAGAACCAAGCCCTCCCAGATTTCCTGATCCAGTTGAATGTAGAGTAAGTTTCTTCTTAGTTAATAATATAGAGAAATATATATTATTATAACTTCTTACCCCGGTTGCAGATTGTTGTTTTGTAAGCCATATATTTTAAAAGAGTGCATGAAAACATGTTATAATATTTTTGTTATATTATCATTTTATTTCTATTTTGAATGCAGTCTCAACAAAGTAATAAATATATACGTTTGAGCTCTAAACTATTTTAGTTTTTCAGGTATTTTTATGTTTATGGCTGAAACATACATTCTGTAAACATTTATGAAACGTACTAATGATTCCAAATGGTGACTATTATATTTATACTTGCTATATAATAATATGTTTAGCATAAGCAATAATAATATAGCAAATATTAAGAGTTGCTATTTTTATGATAAATTTATAATATTAGTAATACAAAGGGACTGAGGTGGTCTAGTTGTTAGAGTGCTGGCTTACAATGTGGAAGGTTCCAACCTAATACTCCCCTCAGCTCCTATCCACCCATCAGTAAAGGGAACTTGATATACCGGAAAAGTTTAAGACTGCGAGGAAACGAACTTCTAACTATAGTGTTCTATAACATACACTTTCCTTACGTACTCTATATATACTGAATCCATTTTTACTTTAGTAATCAAAATTGAAATAATCATAATTTTTTTATTGAACTAAATTGCTTTTAATTTCGTTAATTAAGATAGAATGCAATATTATTATCGTGTAATAAGATAGTCACTGTTTTTACACACATTATGAATGTATTATGCGATTGAGTTACTGTTAAAAATATAAGCACAATGCAAGTACTTTGCTTTTAATTTTTAGTAAACTTGTATTTATTAATTAAAATTTTACAGATTATAATATTATATTTTGTACATATTTTTACAAAGTATTTGCCAGTTTTTTTATATGGTACGCCATATTATTTCTTTTCCAGGTGCAAAACGTTATGCCGATTTTAAACTAAAAGAAGTGGTGCAAGTCAATCAAAAAAGACACATTTTCTTATTTTGAGAATTGAAAAGATTGTGCACTTTTATTTAGGCCCATAGTCAATCATTTAACACCTATACCTTTGCATCACATTTCGTGCCTTTCATCTTTGCCTCATTTACTATTATCTCTCAACCATTTCATGAACGCTTTTGTGAAATACTATTTGCATCCATATTTAGTGATGCAATTACCTCTGTGGATATTCAATTGTTACTGTCTTTCCTGTTTGTAAATTAAGTTTAATAAATATTTACTTATTATTAGGTTTACATAACTCCCCTCTAATTGTAACATTGTGACAGTTATAATCTTGGTTGTATTTAGTGTCAGGCTTCACATAGTCTCCTTTTAAATGTATAAATATAAATTAGGTGAAATTACAATCTAATATTAGTGAATTGAGTTCTATTTTTTTCATATAATGTGTGCTTTAATTTCTACTTTATTTTGCCAAAAATGCTCCTTATATTTGTTAAAGTTGTATCTTTATAATTAAATATTTATGTACATATATATTACATTCCTGGGTATATTTATTACTGATGGTAATTTTCTATGATTATTAAATAAATCTTATACCGACAACTGCTTTCCGTTTTATTGGGCATTTCTTAATTGTAATTATGTTTATGGTGTATATTATACAGTTATAAATAGAATTAATCTTATATTTCTATGGTGTATATTATATGTATTGATTATTTCTTAGTTTCAAAGCAAGTAAATCGATAAAAGAGAAATGCTTACAAAAAGTAAATCTAACTTGTACCGCTAATCTATATTTCATTTTTCTAAATGATATATGCGTACCATGGACACCTAGATACTACAGGACGCGATACTAGATGTTGATGAGGACGTCTTATGGCGGATTTATTTTTAATGTTTAAAGGCCCGTAACTAGAGTAGTCAAACAACCAAGGCAGTTTTGTTAAAAAGGCGCAATTAACAACACAATTTATAATATAGTATTAAATTTTCGCGTTAATTTAATATATGTATAACAATATTATACAATATCATTACAAACTTTTGGTGCCTATATCTACTTGCATTTATTAGGTACATATATATATTCATAGGCATGAATGTTATAAAATAGATATGTATTCAGTGTTAATAAGACTGTATAGTGTGTGTCTATACCAAATAATGAAAAATATAACATTTCATGAAATACCTTATTTAAATATCTATAAACGTTGTACAAATAGCGCTGCAGCAACAATACAATATATACATTTTTAGATAAATTATTTAAAAATAATAACACTGAAACTTATTTAATAATTGGAGGAAAAATAACATTTTTAAAGAACAGGTTAAACAGAAAATTTTATTTGTTTAGGGATTTCTATTTATATACATTATATATATATATATACATCTTTATCAAAAGTTTATAATGAAGTTTGTTTTTAGGTTTTCAAACATACGTCAAGTTCTGTTGTATTAATTAAATAAATATGTAAAACTTTGCATTGTGTATTCAAACATAATTAGGTATATTACTTTAGATCTTTATAAAATATTTATAAAAATGAAACTACAAAAAGTTGTCATTTAAGATTATTAAATGACCATTAAAAGGCCGTAGTTAATAAACTTATATGTAGGTTCGGAAAATAGTTATTCAGGACTAATATCACAAGAAAATGATGTCTAGGGCTCAGGTAGTAGACATTTTGTCATACGTGTGTCATAAAAACAATGATACATTAAACTGTGCAGTGAACATAACATATTAATGTTTCGTTTACATACTTCCTACTGCATTCATTGCACTAGGTTCTGGTAAATCGGCACTAAATTATTCTGTCAGTTGAGATATATGTAATTTCATCAGAAATGTTATCCAAATGCTGAGGAGGCAAATATAAAATGAGCATTACACCTTAAATTTCGGGAGTGAATTCATCTCTGAGATATTTGAGAACATGGTCGAAGAATGGGTAATAAAAGTTTATCTAAAAAGAATATAATAATATAAAACACTTATAAATTATATTATGCAATGTTTAGAATTTAAAACTTTCAAAATGTAGCTATTGCGTAGAATATTAAACGTTTTATACTCTCATACATATTTGAACACGAAAAGAATTTTACTACTAACTAAATTTTTGCCCACTAAAAAACCGGTAAATTTAACGAACACTAAAATTCCAAAAGATGGTATGATCATTCTATACAAATTTGATACTTTTCAAAATGTTTAGGTGGTGTTGTATCGTGGTTTATTATTATTCTTTAAGATACGAAATTTTGTACTATTAATTACCTCTAAGTTTCCATGTAATAAGGTATGACCTAATTTATGTGTATGCATGGGCCGCGTCGCCAAATTTGGATTGGGGGGGCCAACTAACAGGCCATTATTATAAGTATCTTAAAGTCAAACAAACAATAAAAAATATGTACCTACTGTAGGTAATATTTTAATAATTTTTCAGTAAAATGTGATGAAAGTATATACTAAATGTTGAAATAAGCATAATGTACATAATTTATGATAAACTTAAATGTCAAATATATATACAGAAATATATATTTAAAGACGATTTGATACACAAATACATATCAATAGCAAATTGTATAATTAATAAAATGTATAATAATCATCTGTTTATAATTAAACAGTTTGACTATTCCTACTATATATATATGTAGTAAGACCATAAATCAAAGTAAACTAACTGTTAAAAATTGCATGATTGAGGTACACAGTTTATGGTATAGACTATTTAAAGACCATTTGATACACAAAAAAGTCATAAGCATACCGTATAATGAATTTGAATTACAACTCAACTGTAATAATTTAGTCTCTAAATTATTATTATACTTTTCCAAAGTTATACAGTCGGCATTTGGATTTATCAACAAAGTCATTTGCAATGAATGAGAGACTCAGAGTGTCCAGTTTTTCTTTGTGAACCTGCATGACCATCAGGTGGTTCAAACATTGCTGGTGCATTGTACTTCACAAAAATGTTATAATTCGACACAAGCAGGAAAACAATTGTTCACTCGTTGCATTTGTGGCTGGCATAACAGCTATTAGTTTTTAGCTGTACTGCCAAAAGCTCTGGATTAAAATTGGTACTGTTAGCTCTGAATATAATAATACTGTCTCGTTGTACTGTCAGGTAATTGAATAAATGCTGTCTTGTTGCTTTAACTTATGAACTGCTTGCTGTTGTTAATTTACATTTACTACTCTGGAAATTATTGGGGGCCTGGGCCCCCCTGGCAATGCAGCCCATGAATACATAATAATTTATTAACATGAAAATAGTTATTGAATATAAATTATATAAAACATTAATGTATATATATATTATGTATTGTGTGCATACTTTTTTTAAATTTCTTCAGCAGTTAATCATTAAAGTTATTGATTAATTTCACAGTATTAGTGACTTGCATTCAGCAAAGATTTATATATAGTATATTTAAAGTATAGACAGGATACTGATGTATTAAATTTGGTATTAATATAGATATATACATTGTTTTGTATTGGAAACATGTGACATAAAATAAATAGTTGTGTATGTATAATCTAGTCTATATACCACTTCTATGTTTAACAATACAGGGTGGT
>JAYRBW010087326.1:0-22128 GCA_036023295.1 Invenusta paracnida
CTATCCTATATTACCTACTACATAGTTCGCTTAGCTTTACTAGCTAACGACCTATTGCCATAGGTCTAGATATTATACAGTATATATATATACATCGTTTTTAAAGTAAAATAAATATTCATCAGAGTAAGTCGCACATTATGTAAAGTATTTAAGTATTATTATGTTATAATATATGTATATATAAAAACGGAAACCTTAAGTATTGCTAACTGACTGACTGGTTATATATACTATGTAGGTAGATATCCCAATACCAGTATGTACATCGCTAAGGAATCAAGTTCAGTAATGCCTATATACTCAAAATTGCATATGTCGATTAATCAGTTAATCCAGACATTGACCAAAAGACAGACGCGACTGGTTCGAACTTTACCGCAGGCTAATGAAGGCTATATGTAATATTAATCTGAAATGAGGAATCATTTTTATCTAATACCTACAGAGACACTTCGGTACAGATTTTGACCGATTATTAAATAAGATTTGCTATACTAACAACATAAAAAACTATAACCAGAAAAACGGAATGTCAAAACAGTCTTTTAATGATAATTGTGGTTTCAGTTTTTTGTTTTGTGTATAATACATCACCCATGTTTTAAAATAGTTAAATATGATCCAATTTATATATAGCATAAGTACCTACCTAGAGATATCGTTATATTTCGGTGACCGAATAAATAAAAATAGCTACATATATAGGAAGAATTAAAAACACCGACGAGAAGTATAAACACAAAAGAGAAATACCTACATATAGGAAGGATTAAAAACACTGACGAGAAGTATAAACACAAAAGAGAAATACCTACATATAGGCAGGATTAAAAACACTGACGAAGAGTATAAACACAAAAGAGAAATACCTACATATAGGAAGAATTAAAAACACTGACGAGAAGTATAAACACAAAAGAGAAATACCTACATATAGGAAGGATTAAAAACACTGACGAAGAGTATAAAAACAAAAGAGAAATACCTACATATAGGAAGGATTAAAAACACTGACGAGAAATATAAACACAAAAGAGAAATACCTACATATAGGAAGGATTAAAAACACTGACGAAGAGTATAAAAACAAAAGATGGTACTATTCATTTGTGTTGTGAATTTTTGTAAACAGCACAAAATACTAAAAAAGCAAAATATTATATAACGAAAATTAAAATATTAAAATATTAAAATGAGAATCTGTTATCTATATCCGTTATAATCATTATTTTAGGATAAAATTCGTTGTATAAAATTTGATCAAATGAGAAAGTGTCATCCGTTATATTTATTCTTGAAATCTTAAGAAATATACAACTGATATAAAATTATCCGTTATATTAATTTCATATATTATAATTAACTATAGAGAAATTCCCACTCTTAATCATTTAAATCATTGCATGGCTCGACAGCACTGTATCGATCGTGGTCAAAGATATCGAGTTCTAATTCCGATGTGCACGTCACATAAAATTGATTCGTTAGTTTAGGTTTTGAATATAACGGATAATATAAAATAATAATCCTAAGTTTATTTTCCGATATACCAGATAATATAATGGAATTGTTCCATTAAGAATATATATAGAAATATGCATAATTATCCGTAATATTTGACCAACTATTATTCTGGTACATCCAAAACTTAAACTAACGGATTTCTCGTTGTATTAAATCAACTATACCGTTATATCCCATAACAGATTAAATATAAAATTGATCAAATATGACGGTTAATTGTGCGCATTTCTATATATATATTACCTATTCTATATCTATATTTATTTAATATAGTGCATAATTTTTTAGCATGTATAGTTAGAGAAAACTAAAGTTAAAAAAAACTTTCATTGCAAAATAATTATTACCTTTTGTTTTAATTTACAAATTGTATATAATTTCAACATATATACTTTCTCCAATAGAAATAGTAGTGTTGCTGTATATATTCATTATTACTCTAAATAGATAAATTTTCAATTGAATTTTTAAAATTATAATCAGGATGAGTAATGCCAAGAAAACCAATTATACCTTCATATAAAATTTGAAAATCTCTCATTACTGTTTGAAAATTTTAGTGATAGACACAATTTGCTTTCTTGAGTTTAGTCAATTACTATGGGGCTTTCAATTACTGGATCTAATTACTAAATACGTTCTTTGTAAAGTTCTTCTCTCAACACCCGGATATCCACTTATGAGATCATATAGGTATTTCAAGTAGCTCTTGAATAACTAAATACAAACTCTATTCCCTCATCAATTTATGTATGTACAATTTTTCTGAGAATCTCTCCGTTTTGTTTTCTATAATTAAAATGCCTCCAAAAGAATTGTTTATGCATAGTAAGGTAGCACATGATTGCGAAATAGGTATTAAGCATAACTTATTTAATAAAGCATTGTACACGGAAGTTTTTAAAACATGAGAGGGCTGGGTGAGTTTAAACTGTGATTTCTAGTATTAAAATGTTTGCATCAATGAAACGATATAAAAATGTTTCATATTTTAATATTCACATGCACATAAAACTAAATTGTCACTTCAACAATAATATATATAGGTAGAATTTAATAATAAGCTAATATACTCATTTAAGTAAATTAGTAAACTCATACAAGTAAACTATATAGGTAACATATTAGTTTTATCCATTAAATTTTAGACAAAATATACTGCAGCAATATTCCTTCAATTATTAGTTTTTATGTTTAGATATTTGTTTTACTTTACTGTGTACGTATATTGATTAATTTTTATGTTTTTATGCTTATATGTAATTAACTATTAAGTGACATTTTTGATAAACATTAAATATATAAAGTATAAAAATAAATTCACAGGACCGTTTAAAGAAAATATTAACAATTTAACATATCGGTATAGAAATATATAATTCGTCATACGTTCCTATAAATACTGTCAATTAATTAACATATATATATATATACATTTCTATACACAATTATATCATATATTTAATAAAATACATTTAATCGCTTAAATACATACAATTCTATAGATTTACCTTTTTTCTTGTCTTTGAAGAAGAGAAAGTGAAGAGGAAATAAAATCTAGTTCTATTATACCGAGCTATATATTTTTATATTTACATACTCGTATAACTAATATATCTTAACATACATTTATATAAGTTATTTTTCATTTAATTCAAAAAGCAACAGTGCAGAAACAATGTTTTTTCAGAATATATAATACGAAGGTAATGGAAGATTAACGTCAAACATAGCTTGCATAAGAAAATATTTTGACCCCTTTCTGTTTACCAAAAGATAATTATTAGATTACGATATATAAACGACTTATTAGTTTCTTTAATTTCTGAAACTACTCAATCGTATTTTTTATAGTTTAGATGTTATTTCAAACTTTTTATATAGTGGATTTTAAAATTCGGTAAAATTCTTTGGATTTCGAATATTTGTACAATATAAAAGCTATAGTAATCTACATTGATTTTCAAAATTTGGCTACGCGTTGCTAAATGTGGTATCTATAGCTATATTATGTAAATTTTATAGAATCTTATTTTAAGTACGCATATATCAAATTTCATGACAATAGTCCAACAGGAACAGAAAAAAACAATAGGTAGTGTGGAACCGCTAAAAAGCTCGGTATATAGACTCGATTAGACGTTTTAAAATATATGCAGAGCAATGGATAATCTGCTTCCAGTTGAAATGGTTTTAGCGATTGCGCAAATGTTATATTATGAATAATTTATTTAGAAAAATTATTTATATATTTGAAATTCTTTTTTAATCAATTATTAATCAAAGGACTCTTCAAATCTCCAGTTTTTACAAGTTTAAAAGGCTCACTAACTAGAATAGTAGAGAGATTACTCCCACCCAACCCAGAGTATTTTTTAAATTTTAAACTTTGAAAATTAAAGTTTTAATAATTTTTTTATTTTAATTACTAGAAAATATAAAAATTTTAAAATCTTTAAAAAATTATCAAATTTTTTAAAATTAAAATTTCTAAAAAAAGTATTTTAATACTCTTCTTTTTAATAATTGAACTAAGAATAACTAAAATAAAAATTCCAGTAGTTTTATCACAGGAAAAAAAATTTCAAGAAAAGAAAAGAAAAGAAAAGGTAACTGATGTAGTTTCAAGTATATATCCGATTTCGTTTCTAAAAATGGAAGTGTAATTTCTTCAATTGCTAGCTAAAGGAGTTGGTTCAGTAGCTTTAGCAGCTAATAGTATTTCAGATGCTGTTAAGAAATCTAAAGAATCAAAACAACTTAAACTTATTAAAAAAATGCAAAATAAACAAATAGAAGATAAATAAAAAAAACACAAAAAATTCTTAAAAAAATAAAAAAATCTTGCTGGTGGTGGGTTTAATTTTTTTTAATTTTATTATTTAAAAAAGCGTAAACCAATTATGGTGGAAACAATTTACGAATCTATTTTTAATTTTAAGAATTAAATGAATATTATTAAATTAATAGAAAAAAAACAAGATAATTTAATGGTATTCCCATCTACATCTTCTGCTCGTAATTTAAATGTAGGAAGAATAAGTACATTTGAAATTAATAATGCTGCTTCATTTCTTCTTCTTTCAAATGCTTTTATTAGATGTGAATTTCAAATTAGTAATCAAGCAAGCAATTTTCTTCCAACATATACAATTACTTTAGAGCATAATTTCTTTCCCAGATTATTTCAAACATTAACATTAAGAACAGGAAGCAATTAAATAAAAAATATATCAGAACCAGGTACTTTTGATAGTAAGTTAAAAAGTGTTTTATATCCAAAAGATTATAATAAAATTAGTGGTTGGATTCCAGTTATTGGCGATGGTAATGTTGTTGAAGGTCTTGCTCATTCAGCAGCTGCTCCAAATTAAACATAATATGATACTTGTTATCAAATATCATAATCAAATTTTAATAACAGTAACTCTATTACCTAACAATAATTTCTTTACCAATAATAAGGCAGTGAAAACATTCAAGATAATTATTAGGAAGGTATATTAATTATAAAATTATCAAGTTATTATCAATTACAAATTACTCATTAGCTATCAGGCTTCTATTTAATTTAAACGAATTTATCTAAATATTTGGTTAGTATTTGATGAAAATTTATACGCACCAAAAATATGATTCCAATCCTCAAGCTCTCCAGAATACTGGCAATCATATCTATCGTAAGAGTCTACTGAAGAATACTGATAATCACAATTTTCCGTTGGTGCGACCAAATCACTCCAGCCTCCCACACTTTCTCTAGTTTCACCAAAATTGACAACTCCAAAAAGATCACAAAAACTTAATTTCACCAAAAGATAAAAATCAATTCAACTCAAAATTAATTCGCACAAATAATTCAATCAATTCTATTAATTAAATATCTAGTATCACATGGATGAACAGTAGCATAAATCAAAATAACTTTTCACAAATCATACATCAATAAACGTATAAATTTCCATATATATGGAAACATATCAATTAATCGACTAAATAATAAATAAATAAATAAAGGATATGAAGGTAGAAGAAATCTTTAGAATAATAATGAAATCGATGCAGCAGTAGCAGCAGATCAAAGATATGGTGATAATATCGATTGGCCACTTCATCCTCTTTTTGGTTATCTTGATCAGAAGAAAGTAACAATTAATCTTCCCATTCAAACTATAACAAGACAAATAATGATACCGAAATATTTTTTGGTGTAAATAATTTAAATGCACAATTAGAAATTAGAAAAATATAATTAAATATTCCACAAATTACACCATCTTTTGAAGTAGAAAGTAAATTACTTAAAACTTTTAATAAAGATATTAAATTCATTTATGTATCTTAAAAGAAATGCATTCAACGCAACATTTATCAAATAAAAATATGATTGGCAAATTGTTAATAATTCATATACTCAAAGATATATTCTAGTAGCTTTTAAAGAAACAACAAATGCATTTACAATAATTAATTCTATATTCTGGATTAGAGAAAATAACTAACTAATTTAAGAATTCAAAAATTACAAGTAAGATTAAATCAAGATAGATATCACCAAAATTATTAATATTAAACCAGAAACTTATAATATTACAGATGCATGTTATTATTACAAAGAATTATGTCACACATTTGGAATAGTATCTCAATTTAGTTCTATTGAGTTTTATAATAATTATCCTATTTTCTGTTTTGATGTTTCAGCTCAAACAGAAAATATAACTAAGAATGGTGTTTAAATAACTATTCATATTGTTCAAAATACATCAGCTGCTCTTAATCAATATGCTCTAGTATTAGGAGAATCAAAAAATTTATTAAAGTAAATGATGGTAAAATTAGTAGAATAAAATAGTATATTTTTGTGTAAAAAAATGAAAAATGAAAAATTCAGAAATAAAATAAAATATATTTTTAAAAATTACAAAAATTGATATATAACACATAAAGGTAAAAAAGTATAATTAACAAAAGATACATTAATTCAGTTAGAAAAAGAACAACAAAAGAAGTTGGTATTCTTCCTCGTTCTTCCTCTTATTTTTGGTGGAATAGCGTCAGTGGGTGCAACAACTGGAGGAATAGCAGGAGGAGTTAAAACACCAATGAAAAATCAGCGGCAGCTAATAAAATGCAAAAAGAAACAAAATGACATAACAAAGAATTAGAAAGAATGGTATTACCAAAACTTAACACATATAGGTAAAAAAGTATAATTAACAAAAGATAAAATAATTCAGTTAGAAAAAGAACAACAAAAGGAAGTTGGTATTCTTCCTCGTTCTTCCTCTTATTTTGGTGGAATAGCGTTAGTGGGTGCAACAGCTGGAGGAATAGCAGGAGGAGTTATAACAGCAATGAAAAAGTAGAGGCAGCTAATAAAATGCAAAAAGAAACGAAATGACATAACAAAGAATTAGAAAGAATGGTATTACCAAAACTTAACATAGAAGCAAGAGGCAATGCAATCTCCAGCTTCTTCTGAGAGGAACTCCTGGCCGTGGACCTCAGCAATCTACAAGTTTACAGCTTGCAGGTGGTCCGCAAAACCTTGTGCCATCCTATTTTGCACCGACATTCAGTCGATGCTAGCCTCGATAAGTAACAACTGCCCGGCCACGAGCGAGATCAAAAGGAAATTAGCTATCATTGGTCACAAAGTGATCCTACAGTGGATCCCTGGGCATTTCGAGATTCCGAGTAACAATTTGACAAACTGTTTAGCCAAGAAAGCTGCAGCTAGCACCGACTTCCTCAGGAAAGTCGGCTACTGCCTACATCAACAGGCACGTAGTTGATCCCTTAACCACTCACGAAAGAACACAAAAGGTCTACAGCGGCAAAAAAGGAGAAGATCACCGCAAGAAGGTTCCGGCAACGCCAAAGAAACCCGCTCTAACGTGTACAAATGCATTCTGCAGGTTTTAGCAATGGATAAAAGAATTACATGCGATTTTTAAGTATACAACATATGTTAATCTCATATTCTAAAATACTAACTATCTACTTCCACCTTCTCCCTTTTTACTGAGAATTTAGAGATTGATCCAGTACGTACTATATGCTTAGAAAATATTTATTCAGATATTAATTCCTCAATGTAAGACACTTCTTCTCATTGTTGTACTGTTATTTAAATATTTTGTCCATCAAATTACGTTTTATAACTCTCAATATTTATCGACTTTTTATTTAGCCTTATACATCCGGGTTAAAATTTTAAAAATAGCCAGTTTATCCATAGAAATGAGTATATTTTAGTTTTAATAAGTACAAATAATATATCGCACAACTACAGTTGTTAACGTTTACATTATTTTGCTATCAACAGCATACCAACACTATGTTTAATATATTATATAGATGTGTCGATTTTGTTTCCATCAAGATAAAAAATACGGCCATAGTCATACCATATATAATTTTGCGTTTGAATAAAATTATAAAACAGACGACCTGCTCAGACAATGTTTGGAAACTGTCTAAATAAATTGTCAGACTGCAGTGGTGCAGGTTCAGGGGTTTAGGTTATGGAGGTGGACTTGAGTGTAATTCAGCTGTTTTTCTACAATTTCCGTTTTATTATTTCTTGGTTGAGGTTACAGGTATACAATTTATAGGCTACATTAGATGCTAATTCACCTTCACTTATAGATTTCTCTTGCAAGTGGCTCTCTATTATGGCTATGACTTAACTTTGATGATGCCCGGTAATCCGAAGATATAAACAGCTTCTGCTGTTATGAAAATGTTAACTGTTGAAGTGAGATATCCTGCTTGTTACAATTAAATATATGTTTCTATGGATAAACATGTTATTTTTACTTATGGTACTTATGAAATCATTTAGGAGTTTAAAGAATTTTTAGCATACCGTTAGGGAACTCTTAGCATATATTTAGGCAATCATTAAAGAGATTAGCATACTTTTAGCAAATAATTTAGGAGTTTATGAATGTACGAACAATTACTGGGAATGGTGACTATATTCTTAGACAGTTTGTTCGACGGCACTTATTGTAAAGGGATTTAATTGTACTACTTCAACTATTTAATAAAATGATTTTGATCATCTCAACATCTGTCTTATTTCTTATATAGCGGAGAGTGTTAAGCTATAAACATAAACAGTTAGCAGGGTGAGGAGGACTAAAAATGGATAGCAGTAGTGATGAAGGACTGGGTGAATCCGACTCGGATACAGAGGGGGTATCTCACTATACAGATATGAAACCATTACTTACCTACTTATATCGTGTGAGAATCGATTATAGTGTATCTGGTGAAAAATTGGAACACTTTTATAAAAAACTGGAGCACACCTTCATGCTACAATACCTATATGGCAGAAATCGGACGTATTGAGAAACATGGTGGAGACGATGGGTGATTTGGATTCATATACATGGGGTGAAAATTACTTAGACTTTTACAATGCTTCAACAGTGAAGCTAAAGCCATATATGCGTAAATTTCTGAATAATCTATAAACATAATGGGTCTGTGTCTACAAATAATCCCAACAATTATCATCTATAATATTATCTGTGTAATTCTAAGTCCTATTATTGGACAGACACTTGTTATACATAAGTTTAGTTCGCTCTTTGGATCTATCCTATAACTATATTACTATTTATAGCTTGGATACTTATCGTTATGCCTGAGATGTTTAACAATTCTGCATTAAGACCTCAAGTATCCGAAAGACTGTGGAAGGACGTTTTAATTGCTCCGCTGTTTTATGTAAACATTAACAACTGTAGTTGTGCGATATCTTATTTGTAATTATTATAAATAAAATATACATTTTTCTATGGATAAACTGGCTATTTTTTAAATTTTAATCTGGATGCATAAGGCTAAATAAGAAGTCAAGATAAATATTGGGAGATATAAAAATGGACATTGATATAACTGATAAGCGTATAATGGATGGGCTTAAAACATTTAATTAATAGTACAACAATGAGAAGAAGTGTCTAACATTGAGAAATTAATACCTGAATAAATATTTTCTAAGTATATAGTATGTAATAGATCAGTACTTCCTGATTCATTGCTAAAACCTGCAGAAACGCATTTGTACGCGTTAGAACAGGTTTCTTCGGTGTTGCAGGAACCTTCTTCTTCTTCTTCTTCTGAGCAGTAGGAGTCACCATTTTGATTTTTGTGACAGTACAAATTTTCTGCCCTGTTGCGGAAGAGTTCCCTGCATTTCTATTGTAGATGGGATACCCTGATGTAGAATTGAAGTTGGCATAAGAAGGTCATCCAGCCTGAGCGGATGTGGCGTTGACAAGCGTCGCAGATGGGGCCACCATTGGCTGTTGCTGCGTCCCCCGATGGAGGAGTGTAGGTCATGAGACAGACATCATATGGATTTAGTGATTCCATCGGCTTGTAGCGTATCTGTACGATGCGCAGATTGAGACTGGCCACGTATTCGCCATCGCCGTGTTGACCCATGTACATATGTAGATACCGTTGCCGCGCATTATAAATTGATGGTGGCCCGGTCAGGACATCTCCGTAACTTTAATTTCCCAATTGCCTGTTCAGTCAAATCCGCAGACATTACGCAAAATCTTAGCTGAGTATATGTCTGATTTAGAAGAGAAGGAATGTCGGCGTAGATGGGGCCAGGTAGAGGTATCGTAAAGCCTTTGGTAGAGAGGGTGTCTCTATAGAAGAAACAGGTAAACTTGTAGCTTTTGTTGGGTTATAACTCTATCCAGCCCACGTTGGCCCGTAGATGATCGTAGCTCGTCTGGTGATCAAGGGGAACCCGATAACCTCACAACTGGTTAGTGGGCCTTTGAAACTTGTAAAGACTGAAGACTTGAAGAGTATGGTTGCGTCATTGTCCAAGCGTAGTAAGGTTGACCATATGAATAGTCCATTCTCCCAACTTAGCGCAAATCTCTCCCTACTTTAATAGAGAGCATCGCCGATTGATGATGTGACTCGATAATAAATTGTGACATCTTGAGAGCATAGAGAGGAGCGAGAATACGACCGTCTAAGAGCGTGAACAACAGTAGAATGAGCTATAACAGATTCGTGCTTTCCTTTAATACAGTTTGAGAAATCAAAACTGAAACTAACAATTTTTCGAAACTATATTTTTTTAAATCGAAACTGAATTCGAAACCTAAAATGAAATTTTTAAAACCAAAACCGATGAGTTCTGGTCCAGACCGAATTTAAACCGGTGCAAGCTAGCACATACTGGTCTAGAAACGCACTCTTTACACTACTCTGATATAAAATTTCGAAGTATAGTTCAATAAAATGTAGTCATAACTTTTGCCAAAACTCCATAAATGGAATTTTAATTAAGGGGAAAATATCGACGAACCAAATCATGTTATATATATTTTCTATGCAGGAATACTCTCAGGAATGCTGCGTATTGACATTTTCTTCGTGATAAATGTCATTTAAAAAAAGAATAACGTTTTTAAAATATGTATAACCATTATTTATTAAAAAATAGAAAAAAACATATATATTTATCATTCTTATATAATCTTTGATATATACTGTCAAAATGACTTGATAGGCATACATGTTCCGATAGCTGCAACATGGTTGTCATGATCACATTGTAGCAAATAAAGCTATCCAATCACCCCAAAGTACTAAAGCGTGCTTTTTAAATTAACCTCGATTACGTCATTAAAAATAATTATTAAGTGTACATTTTATGAAATTACTGATTTTGCCACTATCTCTTGTCGGCTTCCGCTGACTTTATTAGTTATAGAGTAGATATATATCCATGGAAAAAAAGAAAAATTATTTAAATATCAAAGAATATACAAATATAATTATGTCAATGAAATATCATATATACACAATGGAAACATAATTCAATATAATTATAAAAACAAATTGGAATGCATTCTGTGTATTTCACTATACATATTAATAGCAGTATAATATATTTATTTCGAAGCAATAAAACATACTTTTTTATAACTAATGTCTATCACTCTTAGTACATTCTAAGTCTACAATAACAGAAATGTACCCGGCAGATGATATTTGTTGCATTTTATTAAACTAAATTCACTTCAATTTATAAATTTTCAGCAGTCATTTCACCAAACTATAGAAAAATGACAGGTTGAATTGTAAGGAAATGCAGAGAAACATTTTAAAATATTTACATAAATGTGTATTTAATTATGCTTTGCAACTGTCAATAAACATAGAACATTTAGAAAAAGTATAAATAAAATTGTTATGGAGCAATATCCGTCAAAGATAGAACATTTTGTGTCTATTTTATTGTTAAGATAATGCTATATTGCAGCTATAATCTCTTTAGGTGAATACATATCGTCATTTGTTTTTCTAATTTTGGGAATTAAATATTGTATACAATAATCTATGTCATTTGATGACTTCCAAACTACCATCTTAACGAGTTTTTTTTTAATTCATTGTGCCATGGAATAAACATTCGCATTACCCAATTAATCCTTTTTGTGTGTTTATTGATCTTGACAATTTTAAAAAATCCATCTCTTCTGCTGATACTGTTAACATCTGTGTGGTAACATGATTGGCTCTTCTAGTATACTACCAGATAATAATTAATCTAAGAAACAATTGTCAAGATCAACGTTGTTAAAAGACATCCGTGATTTCTGAATTAAATAAGAAATTGATTAATCAATTATAAAAATAATAAAAAATCTCCGACAGAGAACAAATTATAAAGCAATTTTTGCCTTTAATAAATGAATTATTGTTCTCTATGTCAGAGAAAATTCTCATAATCTACTCAGCTACGGCTAGAAAATGCTAAGCATTTATATCCTTCAGTAACGTACACTTATTCGTATATATGTTAAGTAAGTTCATATAAGAAGTCTTAAATTTATAAATCAATTTATATGATTCTATTTAAAAATAATAATTCTGAACAAAAATACCCTAAAAAAACAAACATTGGTGACTAATGATAAATAAAAATCAATTTACAAAAAATTAATTTCAGATATTAAAATCATTTAGTATTCGTAATCATTTAAACAGTAAATAAAAAAGTATTTGGATAGAAAGTTAGCCAAATATATAATGCATAGTGTAAGCTAATAAGATTAATATCAACCATATGAGTAGATGTCCAGACACTGCAAAATAAATAAACATAGTAAAATTAAAAGATAAAACAACACAGCATGTATAAAACATGTTTGTACATGTACAAAGGAAGCATTAACATAGAATATATTGGAATTAATTATTAAATATAAAACGTATTCTTGCACATTAATTATTTACTAGGCTGAGTATTGAAACAATACAATGTCTCTCTTTATGCGTATCAACGAAACATTGATAATAATATGTATATATACACAATTGTCCATTACGAGTGACATGCATTCGTGTAAAGATAGTACTGATAGTAATTGGCTAAGAATTTATAGGTGGAAAAGTCGCTCGTTGATAATGCGTCCTTGCGAGATGCACTCTGTGAGCCAATCAGGTTTGATCAAGTGGAAACGTCGACTGCGGGATCGATTGAGATTGCGCAATTCTGTCAGGCGCGAGGTATCGGGGAATTCTGGCGACTAAAATAGGGCGAAAGGAAAAAGAAAAAATATTACACAATAGGTCACTTACCAATAGCGATTAGGCTAGATTGAATCAATCTTAGATTGACGTGTAATTTTTAAAATTATGATTGACAGATTGATGGCAGAAATTTTTGTGGGCGTGAAGTCTCATGTCAGCTATCAATCTAAACTCGATTAGATTGATCAATCAAGATTATAAATTCTAAATATGTGTTATTAAATTCTAAATATGATAACTTTAACGTTTAACTATACCACTTATTGAAATAGAAGTCTATTCATTATAATATTTCATAGAAATCTCATTATCACCTCTATTAATATCTACCAAAAACGATTTCATAAAATAATAATTTCGTGGTTTAAAATTGAATAACTTGCTTTTTTACGTAAGATAATACTTTCTAGCAACACTTTAAATATATATAATAAAAATATCAATTTAAGCAAATTAAAAGGGAAAAGGTAATTAGTTTTGATTAACTATAAGATACCTTTAAAACATACTAAAAGTCTAAAGCTCTCAAAATATGGGTCAGCATAAAATTACGATATTTCTAATTTCCTATATTAAACAATAGGAAAGATATTCTGATTTTGGTCTAATTTAAAAAATCTATATTTTTTAGAAAAAATAAAGTTTATTTTACTTTTAGATAACATATTTTATATCAATTCTTTCCTCTAGGTGTTTCCTAACATTTAAAATATAAAAAGCACCATAAATTCTATAATTCAAATGTTAGATGCTTTCGAATACTGTTCTGATATGCAGTTTTTGGCTAAAAATGGTCTAATTATCAATATTGTAAAGTATCCAGAATTTAAATTATAGAATTTCTGACTCTAATTTTAAATTAAAAATAAACATTGAGAAACAAATTGATATGAAATATGTCATCTAAAAGTAAAAATAAACTATATTTTTTCTCAAAAATATGGATTTTTATGAAAATTAGACAAAATTGGACCAAAATCAGAAAATCTTCCATATGGGAAATCAGAAATATAATGTTTCATGTTGTCCCAAATTTTGATAGATTTAGACTTTCAATATGTTATCTGGGATAAATAATGACCCCCTAATGACTTTTTTTATACAAATTTAAAGATAATTTGACAAGCGTCTACTCTGTCTGGTTGGTGTAAATTTAAGAAATAAATTCACCTTTAATCACTTAAGAAACATCTTGTGTAAGTTATCCAGGTAGCTTAATGCTAGAACCTTCAAAGAAATTTATTGTTACGACGTTTAAATACAACGAGTAAGTAACCTTTGATGCTGTTTCGTTCTGAAATATTTTTACACATCCTTTATTTAAAACTTTAAAAAGTATCCATATTTTGATTTAACGAAGAAGGTAAGTAAATTTGGGTGATTATCGGACTGTCGATATATAGCTGTATAAAATTCTGGAATATACAATATATATATATTATATAATTAATATGTCTACGATGGATACTGAAATAAATTTAGTGCATTTCCTTGCTGTATCCAAACTATTCTTAATTTTCACATTTTAGAGAATTTTTAAATGAAATATTACCTGACCATGAACTGTTTATATATTATTATTTTCAAGTACAATTATTTATTTTTGAGCTGAGGCGAGTCTTCATATTAATAGTTGTTTATATTTTATAAACATCAATAGATAATTATTTGTCTAGTGAAAAGATTTTAGAGAGTTTTCAAAAGGCGATTTAACTTAAGAATTGTAATTTGTAAACAACACAAATGTAGAAACAACTTTGCAATAAAAGAAAGTTTTACATTTACTTTTTTGTAATCTGATTTATAATGTTTAGAAGCGCTTAAAAGTAGTTATCATCTAGCAACAGCTTAATTTCTTTGCTCACGTGAACAAAAATATCATTAGGATACATAAAAAAATTAATTTTACTTTGAAATTCGATTCAAATAAAACAAATTTCTGTTGTGTTAAAAAATAAAAATAAAAATAAACGTATATTTATCTAGGAAATATTTCGTGTGTCGATATTGAAAGAAATGCTGACAGCAATGCATACTTTTACGGTGAAAAGACATTAAATACAAGGAAATAAAGAAATAATCACAGTGTTTGGTGAGTAATTCACAGAGATTAGCAAACACCATTAACATAAGTAATATATTAATATACACGTAAGCATATTAACTATGTAAACATATTGAGGACTTTAGATATGTAATATATGAAAATTAACAATCTCAAATAAGTTGAGTGAAATCTTTTGAGCTCATTATCAAACTCTTAGGTCAGTCGTGTATAGTGATTTCTTATTTAATTTGAAGAATAGTTGCCATAGCTGGTACATTAGTTTTGATTAAATCAATATTAGCTCAAGGAAAAGAATCGACAGTTTCTTTCTCTTTCCGTATATATATATGCATATATACATTTATGAAAAAAATTGTTTTACTTATACATGTAAAATCATGAACGACAAAAAATTACGTCCATGTTTGCATACTAGATGAAGCACAAATAACTTTTCGTCTCTGAATGATACACCAGACACAGTATTAAGTTGATATGAAGCAAAAAGTGGGATATTTCGGGGAGGAATTAAAATGTGTTGATTTATGAGATATATATTCTTTCCAACTTTATGTGAGTAATATTTAGTTAGCAGAGATTTGTAGCTATAGGTAATATCGATTTGCATTTCTAGCGGAAATATACGAAAAAAAATATTTTTCTTAGATTTTTCCTCGTAAAACTAAACCAATATCATAGAATGAAACATATATATGTAAATTTGTCCTAGTCTGTCAGGTATGTCACTAAATTAATACTTAAATAAATATAAAAGAGGAACATATTATAAGGAACTCAATAGATATCATAGCAAACACTAGTAATTTGAAATAATTTACATATTCTACCAGTTTAATGAATTATTGTATCATTTATTTAGCAAAATCACCATTGGATTTAGTAAGCATTAGTTATATTTATAGTAAAACTTAAATGACTAATATCATATTTGATATATAATTGAAATAAAATGTATTGTGGATAATTGATAGGTATATAAAATTAAATGCACCAAGTGAAAACACACAGAAGACATTTTTAATTTATTGTAAATAAATATAATAAAAGAAAAACGTATTATGTACATAAATAAAATAGTAATTAATTAATCATGATTTGTCAATTAGTTAAAAAAAAGCTTTTTGATTTTAGTTAATTTAAAAAAGATAACTATATATCTCATCATAAACATCATTATATTAAGAAAATTGAGAATTTTAATCTTATAAAATATTTCCAAGGAATACATATTCCTAATATAAACAAACTAAATTTTGTTTAGCTTTCACAATGTTGTAAAACTTCAACATTCAATAAAATTAAAGTAGTGACCAGACATTAATAATTAATAGAATGACATCTAATATGTCTTAATTATGATTTTTTAAAGGAACTCTTATTGTTAATGTTAAATATCACTAGAATAAAACAATCCTTTTCTTACAAGTTCTTCTTATTCCGTGTAAATATATTGTATAAATATATATTTTAGTTTCAGAATTCTTGATGCGCAGTTAAAATATTGCAAGCATAAAATACAATATGCAAAATAATACCTGGTTAAATAAAAATACATCTTTGTTTTTTAATAAGAAATCATAAAAGTTGAAGACATATTACATCAAGTTGAAGGGATTAATAAAAACATATATATAATTAATATATCTGTCTGGTCTTAAAGCATAAGATACCAAAATATATGAAAACTGGACATTAATATTTCCGGATTTTGCAATTGAACAATATGTATGTAGGTGAGACTTAAACTAAAAATGTATTTATCATTAATTGAAAAAAAAATTTTAAACTACTTTAATGTCTTTCAACTATTTGAAACATTCAACTTTATAACTGTCCAAAAATGTATAACTGCACATTAAGCAGGTCATGTGGTCCGGTAACTGTGGAGATAAGATGTGAAAATGAATACTAGGGTAAAATGTTTTAGAAAGTAGAAATAGTATAAGTGAATGGCTTTTGCTGAAATTAAAGTTCTTGTTGTTGAAATAAAATATTATAATGGGAAAAGCAATGCCAATATAAAATAAAGTCATACATTTAGCAGTATTACACGCAATATGAATAATTACACTAAAACACAATAAACCTATGTAATTTATAATACAATTATAATTCAAGGGAATGAACTATTATATTAATATACCTATTCAAGAAACTTTAATTTTAAACTATTTTTAGCATTGCTTGAAACAATTTTTAAATGGCAAATTTGTAATCATTAACAGTTGATGAATTCTCAAAAAGAAAAACAACAAGAGATACCTAGTTATATGTATAGACTTCAAGAACGACTTGTGATAATAACAATTTAGTGATTTCTAGAAAACTAATTGCTTAAATCATCTGGTTACACAATTAATAATAAAGTATTCACATGGCAATAAAGGCAATACAGCAAAATGCAGTAAGGTTAATTAAGCTACAAACACAAAGTACAGGAATGTTACTGTAAAAGGTTGTTTTCGTTCAGAGATTTGTTCCATTGAAATTAACTAATCAATATCATTTAAACAAGCAATCTAAACTCAACATCTGCGTGTTACTAATTACAAAGCAAAGTTCGATTTATTTTCGACTAAACAAACTTAAAAATATAGTATATAGTATATAGCTGAGCATATACATGATTACGATACTATATAGTTGTCTCGAATTATAATATTATAAAAGTGTTAAAATAACAGAAAATATTCAAATCAAATCCAAAATAATATGAATTTGTTTCACTTTGGCTATTCTTCTTTCATTATTTTAACAGGTATATATAATGCTGCGCATAATATAATATTATATTTATTCCAAACTTATTTAAATGTAACAAATTATTTTGTATTTATGTATTATATTATATCATGTGATTTTATAAGATAAAAAGGTAGCTGGTTAGCATACGGAGATAATCTATAACAGAGCAGGACGTGACTGAAAATGCATTATTCGAACGAAATTGACACTCTGGGAAATCGACTAACACACCAGAGTTCTTAATAATGATATGTAAATACTCTTAATATTTTTAAATAATTACACGGCCATTCTTACATAAAAAATATAATTACGTACATATATATATATTACATTTAAAACGTGTTTATTTTACAAAAACATAGTTAATGGTTATCAAATCATTGTAGAACATGAAAAAGGATTTCAAAATTAAGAAACCTAAAAGGATATTTAGAATATAACTTCAAATAAGAAGTAAAAAACGAATAATACATATTTGTCTTGTTACCAGTTTATTTCATTTAAGAGTAGGTATGTACATAGTATGGAGAAATTTTATAGCAAAAAGTACTTTATACAAAATAAAAGTATAAGCAGTATATATCGAAGCAACACGTATAATAGGTCAAATATAATACAGGATTTCTAAAAAGGAAATGTCTACTAATGTAGAAATAAAGGTCCGTCCGCCCATAATTATTTTGCTCAGTCTGCTATTTAATTTGCCTTTATCATTGTTACCTACCCTTTAATACACCTTTATTTGTGTGACATGTTCAAATTTAAATACATACAAGACAGCCTCCTCATTAGCGAATCCTGCAGAGACAATAGATTAAACAGATAGTCAATAAATCAACACACGAGTTAGCAATTGTGCTCGACTAAATACAATTTGTCAATAAAAATATGTACAGTATGTATGTACATATTTCATTCATCAACTTGAGTTTACATATAATTATAATTATAATCATGAGAATATATTATTGATTAACCCTCTGCTAATTAATGCCAGAAGACAACTAACACAAATGAGAGAATACAACTAAAAATACTCTTGCCGACTAAAGACTGGCAACGAATTTGTAAAATGCGAAGATTTTATGATAATAAGGGGCGTTAACTCAGGAGAGAATTAAACAGAATATGTTCTACTGAACAATAAATCAGTACACAGATTTTGCAATTAGTAACATGAATCATCTGAACAATTTGAGCAATACTGTTTCCTGATTAGAAACTTTATTCATTTTATAGGGACTTGAAAATAAGGTATATTTGCCTAATTTTTTAATAAAAACTTATTTAAGAAAACAGTAACAGCACTGTGTGCATCAAATTAATGCAAAAACACAGTAGAAAATATAAAATATAATTGTAGTTGTTTTAAGTAAAAATGAAAAATAGATTAATGAATTGGTTTATATGTTACATAACGTATACACTGAGTACAATTACAATACATTTAATTGATTTTAATTAATAGATCATAAATATTGCAGTCGAAAAGAATTGTCATAGTAAAATATATTCTTGACTAGTGTCGTTCTAAACGGACAATATCAGGAAGGATAATAGTTAATATGTTAATACCAAAATAAAGCTTTAATAGGTTATTCAGTATGTTTAGTATTGTAACATATATAAGCTTTATTTGTGATATTAACGTATAAAATATGATGTCCGTATAGGACAAAATTAGTAGCGAATATTGAATATAATGGAGTACAAAAAGCAGGTTATATAATAAACAGCGGCGGCATAAGACCGAAATATTACAACTCGATTTTTATTTTGTTTCTGTGACTTTTTTTCGTTTTCGACTATATTCAACATTTCTTGTTGAATATAAAATTATATGCATATTAATTAAATCCCATTAAATGTATTATACTTACACTCTGATTCTTATATTAGTAGTATTAATTGAACTCAATGCTTAATGTAGGCAACATTTTTATTAATTCACTGTAATATTTTTTATTGATTATGCATTAGTAGTGATTTATTGGAAAATTTATGCGCGCGTCGCGACCTGTCCCATTGGAGTTCAATTCCAGAAGAGAATTTACCGTTTGATAGAAATTCTTGTGTGTATAGTTCAGAAAAAAAACCTCAGTAGATTTTAGATAGTCATCTTATAGTAGGTAACTCTAATGTTTGTCAGTTTGTTTCTATTGAATTGGTTGGATTCAGTTCTTGATTCATGCGGAGCTTCATAGGTACTTTGACTTCTGTTTGATGGCTGACTTACTGCTCTGGGGCATTTGATCATTTGTAGTGGTGAGTGAGCAAGATAGGCAAGATTAAAAAAGAAGAGACAATGGAAGTAAGTGCAATCGCTGATACCTGTTTTTTTAGAGGCATTGAAAAAAAAGTGAAGACTAAAATGACACCAATTCAGAAATCTTTAATCTTTGACATGCAATATAGACCAAGAGTTTCTTTCTAGTATCTAGGTTCCCGCTCAACCCTATTATACAGTGCTCAACCTATAGAACGAGACAGATCTTTTTGAGAGTTGTTGTATCCACTTCCATAAAATTACTGCCAATTTCATGGAAGCCCTCAATGAAAGAGAGCTAGTTTCACAGAAATATAAGTGCTTGTAGTGACGAGAATCATGTGATGACGAAGACTCATACAGTTCTATCAACAGCAGTGCAGCATAAGTTACCCTACCTTCAGCTTCGGCCCGATGCAGCCTGGACTTCGGGACTACCCAAAGGGTGCTCAGGCACTGGACAAAGATGGCCGCCTCCCCACGGTGTCCTCCGGAGATCCTGGATCACGAAATGGCCATCAACCTGCAGAGGCAGTCAACCTCAAAGTCAGCGCCACTGACGTGCAGAGACACGTTCGGTGTGCGCGTAGTTAAATGAACATTGCAGGGCCCCCAGTCGTCGTAGGGCCAAATGGACGACGACAACCAAGGAGGGGTAGAACAGAGAGGAGAGAAGTTTGGGAAGAGATCGTCAGTTGGAATTGCGATGGGGCCTACTCGGCAAAAGCGGAACTTGATAAACTCCTAGAAAGCAAACCACTGGATGTGTGTCTCCAAGAGACAAAGACCAAGAAGGGGCTTAAGTTTAAAGGATACAATGTTGTTTGGAAACCCAGAACCACACCTGTCGTCCAGGGTAGTAAGGCGGAAGGGGCGGTACAGCAATCCTAGTGAGAGAGGACATCAATTACCAAATCAGTGAGGAGGAACCAGTCTCACCTTTCGACTATACCACGGAGTGGACTAGAGTTACCCTCCACATTCACCAGAAATGTACTCTTGATCTCGTGAACATTTACCGCCCCCCGATCAGAACAGGACCCCAGGATGACAGAATCTGCCACTTCGACCCGGCATACCTTCCTAACGACAGGGACACCATGATAGTCGGAGACTTTAATATCCATGACCCAGCTTGGGACAGTACCTCAGAAGGGGATGAGAAAGGGAAAGACCTTGCAGACTGGTGCGATATTAATAACATGTTGGTTATCAACGACCTCACTCCAACACTGGTGCATAAGACCACAGGAAGCCTCAGCACACCTGATGTGGGCATCATCTCGATGAACCTGAGAGCTAAAACAGATTGGAGAACAGGCCAAGACAGAGGAACAGACCACCTACCATGTGTTATCCGACTCAGAACAGGAATCAAGAAAGTGTTCTGGGGGAGATCTTTTAAGAGCTGGAAGAAGGCAAACTGGACGAGCTTCAGAGAGGCGATGGAAGAGGCGGCTAGAGAATTCCATCACATCAACGGAGAGAGTTATAAGAACTTTGCAAATGCCATCAAGGAGGCTGATAGCCTGTTCGTTGGAAAGTCTCAAAGGAAAGACCCGAAGGGGTGGTGGAGTGATGACCTCGAGGAGGAGGTGAAGACCAGAGGAAGACTCAGAGGTTTGGTGGGAAGAGGAAGAGAAGAAGAAAAGAACGCTTACCACAGACAGTGTAAAAAGGTCAGAGGACTGATTCTACAGGCGAAGGAAGATAAGTTCAAGAAAGCCCTAGAAGATATGGACTTCTCTAAGGGTAGCAGTAAAACCTGGAATCTGGTTAAACACCTGGATGGCAGAGGAAGGGGGCCCAAAGCGGCCGAAACTATTAAGATCGGCAGCAGAACCCTGGTAACAGACAAGCAGAAAGCGAATGCGTTTGTGGAGGAATACGCTAGAGTCAGTCACCCCCAACTCCAGGAGGAACT
>JAYRBW010087337.1:0-22125 GCA_036023295.1 Invenusta paracnida
AATTTCATATATAATAAACTGTTATTGTTAAATTCTGTACTTCTGTATCTAAATATATATTTCGGATAAAAAATTAAATAAAAAAAACGCACTTTATTCCGGTATAGCCTATATATAATAGTTAGTTACAAGTGTACTATTTATATATGTATATAATAGGCGCAAGCGTTCGTGTCAGGCGAGGCAGTCACCTCATCTGCCTCATAGCTAGTTACGTCCATGTCGATAATTTCAATAATAACTATACTCGTACTTATTTAAATGAATTTACCATAATGCTATCTGTTGACTAATATATATCAACAATAAGAGAATATATGACGTTACTTTCATCAAATTAATAACAATTTGAATATGATTTGAATAACAATAGACTTAACTTTATTAACACGATCGATTTAAACCATTCTTTGTAGTAAGCGTTTCTGCCTGTAAAAATAACAATTCACAACTAGTATTAAAATATAGATAACGCTCATGTTGACTACATATACCCAAAATAACTCTTCTATAGTGGTTGCAGAAAGTAATTAGATATTTAAAATGATTTTTTATATCTTTTTTGTTTAATATATCTTATAATTTGAAAATAAAGATCCACAGTTAGTTGTAAATAGTTATATTCGCATAATAACTTGATATTATATTTATATTAATCTGTAACAATACATATTATATTCATATAAATATATTTCCTCTTAATATCCATTAAATTTGTATAAAATGTTCTTCATATGTACATATATTATATGGAAGATAGCATAGTATTTTTTTAAACTTGTACTATTTAATTAATTTAAAATATATTTTTTTATTGTTTCCGAAAATAATATTTCAAATACATATTTGGTGAATATTTTCATATTCAAAATTTTCACGGTTAATATGTCTTACCACAGTTTGAATGTATTTAATAGTTTCCTCAAAACAAGTATGAATATTTTATGTGTCGTTTAAGACTTGTGACAACTAGATTTTAATTTAATAAACAGTAGTGATTTTCATTAATTTTTAATCGGATATTTTCAGTATATAATTTCTCGTAGTAAACATCTTTAGTAATTAATTATATGGATTGTTTATATTTGGAAATTTCACTTAATTTTGGCCTTTTGTTTCTATTTATAGTAGATTCTAAATTCACAATAAAACCGATTATTAAATGCATTTTAAAATATGTATGATCAATTCACATATAATTCAATATTCTACCTTCAGTTTAATCATTACAAAATAAATGTTTGTGCATTTATCAATTAATTAAAAATTATGTTATTAATTTTTGATAAGAATTATGATCATATTGATAATGCCTTACTTATCATTGCTTCATTTCTTTTTTATATGATAAACTTTTAATATTTCAGATATTTTCACAATCTTTTAATATATAATACAGTAAATAGGTACCTACTTAATTTTACACATATATCGATAGATATCTAGTAAATATAGTTACTTACCTGAAATATTGGTTGAAGTTTTTGCATATATACAGAACGCATGTTATTTGGTTTCTTTAAACAATATATAATACTAGACGTACACCTTACTAACAGGTGTTAACATATAAGCATGCTACATATATATAAGCTTTTGGCTTTTCCAGTAACGTTTTAAATAAAATTTTAATACACTTTTATCATTGAAATTTCTTTATTTAATTTTGAAATAGTATATTTGTTAATAACTATAGTTGTATAAATCACTTATACTTATAAAGCCCTTATATATAAGATTATATGAAAGCTAAATATTATACTATCAAGCTGTATTCTCCACTACTATATACTACAATATTTATGCATCTGTAATAAATAAAAATGTAACATTTGCAATAAATAATTATAAATTGATATCTTCAATTGTGCAATATTTCATGTTCAATAAAATATGGGCGCATGTACTTGATTGAGTTTGTTACCTAGCAACTAAGGAAGTAAACATATACGATGCTTCAAGACGTGTACTAACAAAGTTCTGGAATGCATCGATATGAAGTCTACTTCAATTTAACAACTGTAAAAACAAATCTGAATTGATATCCAGCATTGACATACCTGATATAAGATCGTTCAATCTATCTACATATTATACATATTATATATACTCGTAGAACAGATTTTTAACTATGTTATACATAGGTATATACATTTTTTCCCAAACGACTGTCTGCATGATATGATCTAAGAAACACAAATATCGAAAAACATGTGTTCTGATCTATCTATAGATCTAGAAACTTGCCACAGAAGTCCGATGTAAATAGCAATTAAAAAGCTGGGAAAAATGAACCTAAATATATAAAAGTATAAAATAGAATATTTTTGTATTTATTAAAGAACAGAGTGAAAACAACACCTTGTAATCACACCCTCTGAAAGAAATATGTCTGGAACCAGGTGATGCTGTAGAAGAAACACCTTCCATAACGTTTTTTCTGTCAATTCTGCCTATAGTTCACTCGCAGGAAAAATGATTTCTGTATTTGTTAGGGCTAATTTTCCTTATCGATTTCTTAATTCTGATAATAAACTTTATTTATAGGCAAATACTTTGCAGAAGCAGTTTCCATTTTAAATGAATTGGATTATATATGGGTTGGACGGTGATAGGAGTTGTTCCTTTGCCAGTTATCCCGTCTTTTGTGGACAGTTTGAATTTAACCGCAATAATATTATACAGTCACAAATTTGCAAAAATAAATATATATAGTGTAACTTTAGGTAGTTGTGACTACTACTGCATTCACTTAATAGGTACATATATAGCCGTCACACCTCCATTTACTGTAACTATTTCCTTCTCCAATTTTTCCTATAGCTCGAGTAGAAAATAGGAGAGAAGAAGGAAAAAGTAAAGGGGAGATTAAGAAGTCAGAATGTGGAATACAAGCGCACACTAACACTGCTTGCTATCAAGATTAGTATCAACTACCTACTTTCCTGATGTGGTTAAATAAATTGCAGTATAGTTTTAAAGTTTTCCGAAGTTTCTATTAGTAGGAGAAGACAAATAAAGATTACACTACATCCTTGTGATGCTTAATTTTGAAGAAATATAAAAATTACCCCTTAACTACAATTTTTCTGAATATTTCACATTTTGCGTTGTAAGTAGTAAACTACATAGTGTCTGACTGTGAGTTCTAATGGCGTCCACAAGTGGGCAGTTCTCACCACGTTTGTACTTATCCCGGCGACTATCGAATGGATTCCGCTCTCTGCGGAAGTCAGTGAGTGTGGCTGGGAGTGCCGAGGGAGGCAATGATCTCTCAGTTCCCCAGTCTTCGTCCTCTATTGAGGGCTCCCCCCTACTTCGTCGAGTCCAGTTAGCTCGGCTTAAAGGCTTCGTGCTCTCCCCAAAGGGTAACCGACGTATCTCCCCTCTCCTACAGATGGACAACTCACAGAGCTCTGATGTCTCCGTGAGCAACTATGACACTCCCCAGCACTCTCCTGTCACCATGCGTAAACAGGTAGATCTCAATGAATCCCCGCGAACAGAGTCTCCGGTGAGTTTGCATTAAAATATCAGTTTGAATTAGTTTGCATCCTTACTATTCTACATATTGAATAATTTAGCACATAAATTATATACACACTAAGTATATACATATACTATTGTATGTACGCATATTACATAGTTATGCTGCACATATAAAACATTTTAATACGATTTCCATGAAATTGATGTAGTATTAATATAAAATTCTTAATATTCTTTATTTCTATATTATTCTTAAAATATTCCTATACGATTTTTAAAACATTTTTAGCATTCAAGATTTCGATTAAATTCCTTTAAAAAATTACAATATATGTTATATGTTTTAGATAATCACAATATATAAACTGAAGCAGGAGTACATGGTTCTATATTTTCTGTTTATTTTTTGTTAATTGATAACTGTATTAACTGCATAATACAAATATTATATAATAGATTTGAAATATTTGAAATGTTCTAATAAATGTAATATAAATTACCTAATACTTAGACTTGCTAATTAAAAAAAAATCATAGACACTTTATCATATAGATATACATTATATGATTAACAATATAACAACCCAAACAAACATTAAATTAAATCTATTTACTCCACTACCTACGTTAAAATAACGTTTAATGTATATCTATATTTATGTTATTACAAAATATGTGGTTAGGGATTTTCAATATTTCTAGCAGAAAAGGTTAGGTATTATCGACCCTAACCGTAGTGTAATATGTCGGAGTACGAGCGATATAATAATTATATGTGATACAAACATAACTAGTTTGGTTTTCTTATTCTCATTCGTAACGTGGTTATTACGTAGGTGTGCGGGGTGACGCATTTATATGAACAGGACGACTTACAATCCGCTTCTAGTTTATGGAAATGTTTATGGATTATGGCTAAATAGATTGACATAGAAGAAATTATGCAAAGATGGTTAATCCGGAGTGCACAAATGAAGAGGTCAACTCTGAAATGTTACGCCTAATTGTCTGTCCGCATATATACTATACAATTAATTATGTATTGTGTATGTATTTTGGCTATAGGGATAATCATTTTTTCAAATATTTCTAAATTGTGTTATGAGAACATTGGAGTTATTATTAATATAATAAAAAATTAAAATAAATTGTATTTAGTGTTCGCTTATATTTCGTTAATACACTGTAAAGTTTGTTTAATAAAATATATTTAAAGTTTATTTATTAATTTTTTCTTGATTTTCAGTGTTCAAAATTTTACTATAATTACTTTGTCACTCATTGAGAAAAAAATCTGCCACAGGTCTTAAATATACCGATGAAGAATAAAGTAACATCTTTTTGTCAGAGTAGTACATAATGTGAATTAAGATTATAATGGAATAAATAAGTTAAGATAGTATGAAAATGTATATTACCATTTCATTCATTTATTAAGCCAGAGTACAGACAAACGGCGCAAATGTTGTAAATATCATTTGAAACAAGCGCCCGATTTAGAAACTATATCGTCGACTTTGGTCGTCTGCATGATTCTATCTCCAATATACATTATTGTATATATCATATATATATTATTGTATATATGATAAATAAAATTCTTTCCTCTTCTTTTCTTTCAGCTCCATGACGCTCCTCTGGCAGTGGATACAGACTCGAGCATTAGTGGGAACGAGGACCCTCTGGATGAGAAAGGAAGCAGAAGTCCTTGCCAGTCTCCTAACGTTCCGCCACTCTCAGTCCAGAAGCCACATAATGCCCTATCGCCGACCTCCTGTACCTCCTCAACAGCTACCGAGTCTAGGCATTCTCTCGACTGTCGGAGCAGTGATGACAATATGGACACCACAGAGAGAGGGGGCGGCGAAGAACATCATCCACCCCCAACTCCACTTTCGGCCCCCATTCTGCGAAACTCCAGTGGCAACACGGGGTCCATTTTCCTTCTTGCTCAGCACAGGGCTAACCGGCGATATCTGAGCTACCCCTTGGGTGATGCTGAGGGAACTGGAGGTGGTGAGAAAGCGACGGTTGTGGGTCTGGAAGACGCGAGTTTTGCATTCCAGGAAGTGCGCGAAGTTATTGTGGGCCGAGGGGAACAGGATGAGAAGTATGGGATCAAAGTGGACCGCATTGGTAATGTGAGTTCCGCTTTTGTCTTGATGATTCATATATTTAATGCATTTTAAATTATTATGCCATTATATAGAAAAGATGATAGATTGAAAAATTATGGTAGTATCTAAGAGCAACAAATTTCTGCTAAATGAAAATCTTGTAGATTTTTTAAAGTTAGAATCATGGTATATTTCTATGGTGGTTAAAATGTAATAAAGATTTTTTTATAATTGACCAAAAATTATGTTTACCATTTTGATTTTTTAAATATTTCGCTACAGATCATTGATAATTGAGCAAAAATAAAAATAACTCAATTTGACACATTTATTTAGTTAATACGAGTATAACATGAGTAACATATCTTTTTATTACTCTATTTTCTAAATATAGGGTGTCCCAAAAAGAACCAAACCCAACTTTAGTGAAGAAATACTAAAATACATTAATATATATAGTAATATAGTAATGTATATTATTGATAACATTCATATTAAAATACTGGTATTTACAATAAAATATTAATAAACAGTTCTGACATCTATGCATTCAATAAAGGAACACTGAGTTTAGCTCATAGAACTGTATTTAATTAACTATGGCTGTTTTATTTAGGTTCGGTTCTTTTTGGGACACCCTGTACATATATATAAATAACATAGCTATAATGAAGTTTCAAGCTATCATATCTAAAGATTGTTCATTTAAGAAATATGTGTGAATAAATTTACTTTTTATTAACTTCGACTTTTTCATAATTCAACATATTATGTAGTATAATGTTATTCGTTTTAAGCGAAAATATTTAAATTGCTATATAGAACAAAACATTTAAGAAGAAACACGGATTGTTGTAAGAGAATCGTATATTTAATTTATCAATATTTTCTGTGCTATTATTATGAAAATATGGAATTATTTTTAAGCTTAATTTAGTAACGCCATGAAAGCATATATATATATATATATATTAATGCATATATATGCAGTACAAACCTTCACAAATAGTGTTATAATTGTGATTATCTATATAACTTCATAATATAGATTAAAATTAAATGACCAAATGGTTACCTTCCTGTAAACTTCGTACATTTTTAATTAGAAACACAATTACAACAATACCACTGTCAGTCTCTATATTGAATTTTTCTCAATCAGTGAGATGGAATTATATTATAGTAAGAACTAATAAGCACTCAATTGTTCATTTCGTATTCAGGTATATATGTATGTATAATTAACAAGTCAGTTTGATCCCGATTGTGTTTCTAAAGTATATACATATAATGCATAATAGGAAATACATATATTCATTCCATTTCGATATATTATTTATTGATAAAATAAGAGACAAGCTGATTAATTATTTCTTAGAAATCAAAAATTCACTCTTATACTGCCACAATGGATCTGTCCCAATTATGTTTTCAATTTTTGAGAGATACCATCTGGTCATTACTGTATATTCTGTGTATGTAACCGAATTAGAAAACATTCAATTTAGTCAATTTAGCCCACCAAGCGCGACCCGACACGACAAAAAATGTCAAACAATGTTATTTAATTGGACCATACCCGTAACGTCGCGTCATGCTCGGTGGGCATGGTCTCATTGAATAACATTGTTCCAACTATTTTCGTCGCGTCGCTCTTGGTGGGCAAGACCCTTTAGACTCTAATATACTATGTAATATACACATAATAACAAACTTAAAATTAATTAGTGTTTGATTTCTGTGTAAAAATTGAGTGCGAATATGGGTTACGATTTTAAATATTGAATATTAACTAAGTAAACTAAATTAATTTCATAGTTGAACTACATAAATGAAATATAATTTTATTTCTAAGGTAACGGGTGTATGCTAAAACCTATATGCATGTAACTGTGTGCCACTCTCCTTAATACGAAAAGAAAATGTACGTAAAATATGGATACAAGTACATATTTCTTCGTTTTGTTTCACATTGGAATATTCACACCACATATATCATCAGTAAAGCTTTATGTTCACCGAATAAGTGCAGCCAATTAAACTAGACAGTTAACTATTCACTGAAAACAAGATACATGTATGAATTTAAGAATTCTATATCCCATACAGCATTTATATTATAATATTTCACACTATGGAACATATAGGTACTTGTGTTGAAATATGCGGCGCTGCCCTTTTAATATTTATATACATACATTATATATAACTGCGGTCAGTTGTTATTTTACCATTTTTCAACGAGTTGCGTGGTGTATCTTGGTAAACCTTACTCTCTTCTTCCTGTTTCATAATGTCTATGAAACCACAATTACTTAGATTCAATGCCTACGACTATATAGGAGATGGCATATCAATCATTAGAGGTACCTATATTACATACATTCACAAATAAAAGACAGTTGAAAACTGATGCTGTTAGTTCAACATTTAGACAGAGTTTGGCCGTGTTTTCGCGTTTTCAACTTATACAGAGTAGATAGATACACAAACTCTTAAGAAAGAAACTAAGGGAAAACATAATGGGGGGATTTTTACTTTACTCGTATGTACTTTATCAATTTTAGAGAATTGTAGAAGATAATTTGGTCCGCAAAACTACGAGACATGCATACACCTAGTTTCTCCACTATTGACCATGTTTATAAGGTAGATATATGCACATTGCCGCTTTTTTTATTTTACAAAATTTTGATATGATATGTTAAAACAGCTGACTCTTGTTCATTCCGGCGTGCAATAATAAACCACAGCCCCATTGATTTGATACATACGTATAATATTATGGCCACCAAACTACAGTATTATATATGTATACCACATTGATATAGATTACTATTTAAAATGTAGCAAAATTTGTATACACTTGAAAACTTTTATGATTATTTGAATAATATTAATTCTAATAATAAGTAATAATACCTATATTATTTGAGGTTATAATAGTTTGACATATAAGCGTGTTAAAAGTTTTAAATTAGTTAGAAAATAGTTTTAAGGGCATAATAACATATTATATACATTTATTGATATTGATCGCCATATTCATTTTGTATTTTTAGTATCTTAAAGACATTTTTCCAATTCTTAGTGTCATCCAATTAAGAATATATTAATATTTCTTACCAAAACTTTTTACGACTTACTTGATAGTTACTAAGTTTTATTAATTAAGCTCTAAGATTTACTTAGTAAGATATGCGTTTACTAAATGTTTTTATGTTTCACTATACGTACGAATCTTCATTAATCATGTAAGAGATACTTAGGAAGATATGTAAAGTATACAAAATTTTAAATGGTGAATATCTTCCTTTGTCAGGGAGTTTACATCACAATGATCCTTCGAAGCTCTGTAGCGGCCAGATCAGGCCTCAAGGTTGGAGATCAGCTTATTCGAATCAATGATCGCCCGGTGAGTCGAATGACTTTGGATGAAGTTCTTAACTGCTTCAAAAACTGTCAAGTCGCAGTGAAAATCGCTTACAAACCTCGGTAAGTATTTGATTTCATTAAATTGTATTGAATCTGAAGTAACTTAAAGTATTCACTGATATACGTATTTGCATCTCATACATAATATAATTTAGAATAAATATTCTTCCATAATTATTTTTTATATATCTACTAAATGTAATGTATAGATTAAAATAAAATTAGAGAACGAAAAAAATAAAAATTTAGTTCACCAGCGACAGAGTTAATAGATTAAATTGTTCTTGTTTGTGAGAGTTTTCCATACTTTTTTTGTTTCGCTGCATTGAGTATTTCTGTCATCTCGAGATGAAGAAGGCATTCTTTAACCTGTGTTGTGAATATCAGTCGATATCCTCCGCGGCCGATCTTCAAGAGCTCTTCGGGTTCTCCCAATACGAGTTGCGATACTAGTTGGTCACACAATGGCCACTGAAGCTCAGGCGTCGAGTCATTCTTTGACGATATCAGATACTTTCGGGAGGCCATCATATAGAATTGTGTTTATAATGTGATCTTGATAGAAATGCATTTAACTTAGTGAAGCATTCTGGTGTAGGCATTGTCAAGTCTTTTAGTTAATTTTCTTAGTTTATGTCCAGGTTTCACTGTTGTATAGTAAAATACTTTGAAGTGTGGTTTTAAAAATATTTATCTTGTTGGTGGTTGAACCTGTTGATTTCCATACATGTTCTAGTTTTTTCATGACATCTAGGCTTATTCTTGTGTTATAGATCTTTGGCAGATAGACCAAGATACTTAAGGTTTTAATTTTCCATAGTATATGTATAGGTTTGGGGAGTTTATTTTGTTAACACTCATGTATGCAGTCTTTTTCTTGTTTATTCAAAGACCAACTGATAAACTGAAGTGTTTTACTGTATTGAGAAAGAGTTTTACTTCTTCTATTGTATTACTTAAACGTGCGATATTGTCCATGAAGTCTAGGTCAAAGATATTAGAGATGCCATTATATGTTTTGAGATTCTTTTCAGTCATTGACCTAGAAACGCTGTCAAACGCTTTAGTGAACTCTATGGAGGGCAAGGATTTACTGGGTTATACTTCTTCGTTTTGGTATGGTCGAAGGAGTGGATCTGTATGTGGTTATGTATGGTTAAGAAGCATCCGATTGAACAGTTTGGTACTTATTATAGACATGAGTGTGACCGAGGAGTACATAATATATATATTAGGATGTCCAACCTATTGAACTAATGAAAAACACTTGGTGGCCAACTTTTAAATCATTGTTTATAATTTGTGTATTTTTCTACCTATTTAACTGAAATTTTGAATATTATCTATAAAGTGTCAACATCATTTTGCCACTACTTATTTTGTCATAACATGTTCCGAGGGTACGTACTATAGGGGGACAAACATATTTAATTATAAAAATTGATCACGAGATAGGTATTTCGTCGGGCCCGATCGTGTTTCATCTTTTGAATAATACACCGATACGTTATTATATTATATTTTACAGATGTCTACATCTATTGCATAATTTTATATTGTTCTGATTAATATATAGGTTAAAGGAACTTTAAACATTTCTGATCATTTTCGCTCTTATGAAAATACAAAATGCATAGTAACTACTATTATAATAGGCTAGCTTACTAAGTTGTTTTCTTGTTCAAGTTATATGAAAATATACAATATAACAATATAAAGAAAACTAAAAATGAACACATTGATTATGTAGAATATTTGTAATCGAAAGCAATATATAGACTTTTTTAGTGAAAATGCGTTTATTGTTTACTCAGTATTACAAAGAAGAAACGCATAAGTATAAAAGACCCTTTACAGATAAAAAATTATTAGAAAGGACTGAAAGGAAACAACAAATTATGCAGTAAATATCACAATAATTCTTTTAATAATAAGATAAACTTGGAATTTTAGTTAACAAATGATTAAAATAGTATTTGTCATAATTACAAACTTTTAAACATAATTACAAACGAAACTATCCTTTCGATTATAAAGTTAAATTACAAAAAGAAACACAATAATTTTAAAGCAATCATAATAATAAACTTATATAGTTAACAGAAACGCGTAAACAAATAAAATAATATTGACTTCACATAAAAGAGATTTACAGTTTTTACTTTAAAGTATGGAGCTCCTGACCTGAGAAAACATGAAGTTAGTTTTTATTGCGTTATGGCAAATTTTGTGGAGATCTATAGTGCCATTCTCATTGTGAAACATGCCTGAAATAAAATAACATGCTTATTATTAAATTATAATTAACAAAAGGTAACAAAAACTCCCTTTATCAGAGTAATGAAAAAAAACAGTGGATTGACTCTTGAATATCTGGTGTCAATATCTGAATAATTTGATAACATTTTATTGATAGGTTTAATTAATTATATGAACAGAATTCAATTTTATTATTAAAAAAATAAGAAATAGTTCAAAAAACATAAAATAAACTTTCGTTTTCTTAATATACATATAAGTAGTAAAATTAAACAAAATGGTATACACGTATTGAAATTAAATTGTTTTCAAAATTGTTTTTAAAGATATTATACTTTCTATAAATAAATTCAATAAAACTAAGCAACTATTAAAAAATAATATTTATACTTATTTCAAAATATAATGCATATATGAGCATACGCGTCAATGTAATATGTAGCTACATCCAAGAGTTTACTGATACGAGAATAAATTATTTTTATTATTCATTATGTATCCGCTAAAATTGATTTCTTTTTTAGTTTTGTTATAGCCGATGATAAAGTTGTCTCATTAATTATATTTTAAGATGGTTTGTGGCGGGAGGCTGTAATGTTTTGAATTTAAAATGTATGCATTTATGACTTCATTTTTGTGTGTGAATTCTGAACGCGTGTCTAAATCGGCCAAGATCTGATATTAAATGTAGTAGTTTTCTGATCTTCAAAATTTTTAGTATTAGTCAAAACAATATGATGTTGAAAAATGGACAATAACTTCAATAATTGTGAGATGTAATTTTCATGATGGGCTGATGACACATAATGATTTATACACATAAGCATCAAGAATACAACATACTGATTAAATCAATAATAGCAATTTTCCGAAGCATACCGTTACTATATCTAAGAGTTTTGCAATGATACTAATTTATTTTCATGAGTTTTAATAAATAGCCTTTTTAAAGCTAAACTGCAGGATATGACACCTGTCGTACCAACAAAAAGTTTCCAATTAATAAGACAGCAAGAGTTTTGGCCGTATTGGTTTCATGAATCGAAAATAATGGATATTCTTTAGTTCCAAAACGGTTTATCCCAATTTATTCTTATTATATCCGAGTCTGATATATTTAGGAATCCTGTCTTGAGAAGTTCCAGTAATGTAGGTCAGATTGTATTCAAAGAATTATCAATTGTCTTATTCTGCTATATATATTCTGTATATATATAGCTATATAACATTTTTGCTCATCAATGGTTATGTTAAAGCATATATAGTTTCTTTCTAAAGCAGACATTTTGTATCTATCATAGAGTGCCGTTTAGTTAGACAAATTCATGTAACATAGAACAATAATAACGATTATTACCTACTATATGTGATCTCATTAATAAAAATACTTTGCAGGTGAATTTATTATCTATATACTTAATATTATTCTAAATACATGTTATTGTTATTTATTTATGTGTAACAATGATAAATATAAAAACAGTTGTGATGAAATAATAATTTCAATAATTTATCTATCTGCGGTATTTCGTTTCTTGAAAAAATAATAACTTACATTATCTTAACTGGATCACATTTCTATTTAATACTCTATAGCTATATATTTTTATGTTAAGAAATCTCATAAATTAATCACAAAACTTAACAGTAGACTAAGTATTTTAAACATAATAGAATAAACATTTTAATAATTAAAAATTATAGTAAGCACCTTTTAATATAACAAACTAATTTTGATCAAGCAAAGTGCATTTGCATATTTTATACACAAATAATACTGATATTTGTGCTTTTGAAGTAAAACTATAAGTTGCAACAAATAAGTAAAATTTAGCTTTTGAGATGGTATTTAAACATGATGCAGAAAATATTAATATTGTTTTCAATGGTAATTTTAGCAAAAAATATTTTACATGTCTCTTAAATTATAAAAAATCGATATTTTTAATATTATCAATGTACATTTTTACATTTTTTTGTTCAAACCAACAGTGTACATACAATACACGCTACTACGGGTTCTTTAATAACACATACATAGCATAGTTACAAAATATAGTTATAAATGAAAAATTGTAATTATACTTAAATTTAATGAAACTATGCATTTGGGATAAATGAGATAACATCATAGAAATAGAAATTGTTTTATCGTTATCTTCCCTAGAATCAGCATTTATTTAAATCGGTGCCAACCCACTGTCCCACAGAGATAGACACCATGCTGAATTAGATAGATAGATGAATTAAATACATAGATCATTTAGCGAAGAAATCAAATAAATTGAAATTAATAAAGTTGTTGATGAAGATACGTTACAAATATTAAAAGATGCAGAAGCTGAAGTATAGTTTATAATCTATAGACATCTCAAGATTAAGAGTATACGTCTAAACTAAAAATTTCATAAAAATATGACATCAAAAATTATTTAAAAAATCAATGGTATTAATTATATTATTGTACTATGTTATACAAATTAGCTTACTTAATACAACTTCTTTTGCATTCTTGTCAATTTCATTGCTTTTGTAAAAATGTTCCATTGCCAAGAATTTTTCACAATTTTTACTGTAATATTTTTACGAATTTTTCAATTTAACGTATACTTATGTTCCATGTTGATCTATACGTTTATGCATTTTAAACAGAATGTATTGTGACAATTATATCTTGGCGCCATGTTGCTTCATGGGCTGTACCATGTATCATGATTTTTAATTTTAACATTTTGTTTTTAAAATCTTGGTGTCCTTTTTATATCAATTTTCATGGCTGTACTTCCTACCATCAATACAATTTAAACCTTTTTTGAGGAGCTGATTTCTTGGCTTTTATTTTGTGACGCGGTTGTTTTTGTCTAGATAAAAATAATAGCAATAAAAATAAGAAGAAGAAGAAGAAAGAATTTTTCGTAGAAATTGATCTCATTTAAAAACGTATTTAGAAACATTTTCTAAAGTTCATTTTATGTGCATTTTGTTCCTTAACGTTTGGCGATTACGCTGATACCAAAAATATGCTTTTAATGCATTCTAGCCTGATTTATTAGCGGTCAAAAATTGGCCTATTCTCCTTAGCATTAATGACTAGAGCTTTTTGCATCCATCAAGATAATTACTGACGCTCTTGTTCTTGGCTTGACGATGCTACCGCATCGTCTAATCGCTGGAATTGTATCAATAAATGCAGTACAAAAGTCTTATTCATAGAGTAATCATTACTCTATATGGTCTTACCTATCAATATGCAACGAAATAAAAGCGCAGATTTATTTAAGTGAAAATAAAATTAACAGCTAAAACGTTAGACAGACAATCCTATGAGATTAAATCAAAATGTTAAAATCAATATTTTGAAGCAAAGTGAACAATTTCGATATGCAACGATATTTTTAGATTTTATTTTGATAAAAATGTTCAATTTCCAAATTCAAGCGTTTGAACTAAAATTTTAAAATTGTGAATAACTCATACTTTTTAGAAAATATATAATTCCTCTGGAATTTAATTATCATATGACAAAGATCAAAACGACGAAATATGCAAGAATATTTTTTGTAGGTACTATTTAAGAATTTTATAAATAAAAAAAGTAATTATTATTTACGTTGTATACATGAAATTATATTAATATAGAAATATTAAACAAAAATGAATTGATATCTAAACAAAAACAACCACGTCGCAAAAATGAAAGCCAAAAATTGAGCTCCTCAAAAGAAAAACGTTGAAATGATATTGATGATAATCAAAACACTATGTATAATTACCATAGACATAAATATACTTTAAATAAAGTATAATTTATTAAAGTTTATTTAATCTATGATAATTACTCTATGCTTAAACTCTTAAATAGCGCAGTTGATGTCAGTTATTGTGGTAATATACATGTATATAATAATGATGACTGTAAACTTACCATAAATGTTTTCGCAAAATTGTTTCTCATCCATGTCGCATTTAATCGCAAAACTTTCAGGTGTAATCATGCCAAATAAAATGGCATTAAATATCATAACTGGAATACTGGTCAAAAATGTCATTTTGATCACCCAAAATGCAATACTATTTCTATGTATTAAGTAATATGATAGTAGAGAAAATATTAAAATAAAGTTAAATAGGTTAACTTTATTCAGCATTAGAGTCAACACTTTTATTTCGTCAATTGGTTTGAAAATAGTCCCTTCAATTGCATATACGAGATTTGTATAATGATCGTAGAAGATAACATGAGTTTTATTGTTGAAAACTGAATTCATTTCTCCAAACGTTGTTTTCCAACAATCTGAAATCCAGCGCAATGCGACATGTCGACTGAAAAATTGGTCAAATCCGTCAGGTTGTAGAAAATAAATATTTTGTGACGCGTATTCGGCGCCGACGTAGGCATTTTGTGCTGTTACTCCAGCAAAAATGAATAAAGTACCGATTAAATACTTGAGAACATACTCTGGACTAATGTTTACCATGAATGGTACACAGTCAAGGAGTTCACTTAAATGGATGCAGATAGCTCGTATAAAGTAATCGACAGCACTGCAAAATATAATAATTGATACTATAATTATATTAATGCGGGTAGATTGTAAAATACCCGAAATAACGGATTCTACTACTGAATTGTCATCCTCTTTAGTCATTACGTACTTTAATCTTTCCAATGTTAATTCACTTTCTTGGCGCTCTGGAAAAATAATCTTTCCAATAACAAGGCAGACAAATATATTACACACTGCAGTGGAAAGAATTATATTCGAATTTATACCATAGCGTTGAGTTATGAAGCTTCCTGTAAAGAGATCCATGCTACAGACGCTTACTAGACAAAATATGAAAAGTTCATGTCTTGTGAAAAGGCAGATTAATGGAGCAAACAAAATGAATACCCAAGTTATGTTGAGACCAATTAGAAAAATAATAGCTACAATTAAAACAGGAGATAAGCTTATAACAAATCTTCCTAATAAAGAGATTGTACGTATAAGAGGAATTGTTATATTTTGTTGATGAAGAACTGAGGCAAATCCAGATATGATTATATTCATCAAAATAAGCAGGGGAATTGTTTTCCTATACCCATTTTCCCGTTCATCCTTTACAAAATGGAAAAGATCTTTTGAGTTCAAAGGAGTATTTATGATGAAAATGTTTATCATATCTTCGATGCGTTTGGAAAGAAATTCCGATAACCCTATTCCAAATTGTGTGCCCATTATAACTAATACAAATATAATACAGTTTGAGGCATACATAGGAAACAAATGCCATTCAATGTACGTTAAGTCAAAGGAAAATATTGCAGCAATACCAATGATTATTATTAATATTGGAAGAGTAGTGCTGAATCGTCCTACAAATCCAATTCCAAACAAGGAAAGAATAATCAGACTACTTTGTAGGATGATTGATAAATAAGAATCAAAAAATAAAATCTTATTATATATATAAATTCCACGTTCTTTTTGAAATTTGCGCACCAATATGTTGTATAACATATTGTAAAAAGGTGAAGCTCCTCCTCGGATCATAAACTGATTTGTGGATTCCAACAAAGTTAGGTGTGGTTCTATTTGGATAGTTAAATAATAGTAGAAGTACAATACCATCAGCAGAAATGTACTCATCAAAGATTCACCTATTATGAAAGTAATTTCGGACGAATTGGATTCTTTTTTTTTATGTTGTACTATACGTATTATTAGTGTATATAAATTATAAATAATAATGTTTAATATAGGAAGTAATGAAAATATGATGATCGACATACGATTCCTCCAAATCTTTTTATCAATGTGAACAACACAATAACGCATAAGGATGCATATTGCTGCTAAGATCCCATAATATCTTTTTAAATAAAGAAAGTCTGCAAGTCGACCATGAATTCCGTATCCAAGAGGTTCTGTTGATAATTGAAGTTGATCCACACGGTCTTGAGGCTTGGTAAAAAATGGAAAATAACGTTTTATGTTTTTTGCTTCCATCTTTTTATGAATAGCAGCTTTTAAATAACTTAATCGTGAACTAGGCCACATTTGCCTGCTGGACATTTTATTATGGCTACGCACCAATTTTGTTATGTGTCGATGTTTACACAATGTTGTATAATGTTGCGCTGTAACTCTTGAAGTAAGAAGCATGTGAGCCAAATGCAGATTGCCCATTTTATTTACAGGAAGTTCCTCTTCGCTTTCTTCAGCTTCTAATTCCATATTTCCTTTGAACTATTTATTCTTTTAAACTATCTCTGTAAAAAGTGATTTTCATAAAAAATATTCCTGAAGTAATAAGTTATGTCCAAAACACAATTACTACATACGTAATTTATAAAAATGTAAACGTTCAATTTAAAATTTGATTATATAGGTTTTTCTAACCTATATTATACAGAGCTAAATATTTGAAATCGTTTCTATCATACTATTGAATATACCTAATTTAATTATTTTATGCAATAATTATTTTTTACAAGTAAACAACATTTAAATTATTTATATTGATTTATTCAAAGTACATGCTTATAAACACTTATTTGGACATAAAAGACGGCTCAATACTCTATAGATTTAGATCAAACGTAGTATATCTAAATCCGTACTATGCGTACAATATACATGTAGAGTAGAGAGAGAAAAAGACTCAACATTAATAACAACAAAAACAAAAATGACAGTGTCGTAAAAGAAAGCAAACAAACGAGCTCGTCGATAGAAAGAAGTTAAAATAATATATTGAGACATGCAGTACAGCTATTGAAGAAATTGATATAAAATGGACGCCAATATTTAATTGCTACAATGCTTGTTGTTAAAAATACATAACAGATAGACTATAGAGTAACATCTGTATTTCTAAACTAGAACATTCATAGAAATGAGAACACAAATTAAGAAAAAATCGTAGCAATAGTATAAATTGTAGTATTTAACAAAACTATTATATATTAAATAGCTTAATATGTAACAACTAACTATATATTCATGTGAGTTTTATTGCTTCAGTAAAAAATATTCATTGCCAAATGATTTTTTCTTGAATTTTAGTTTTTTAATTTTTATGAATTTTCTTGTACATTAATTTAGATTAATATGTATATATACACATATGATCTATGATCTATATGTTTGTGCATTTTTAACCGCAAGCATTGAAATCTTTGCACTCTTTTCATTTCAATTTCTTCAATGGCTGCCCTACATATCATCAATATCATTTTAACTTCTTTATTTGGAGGAACTCGTTTTTGGAGTTTATATTTTGCAAGGTCACTTTTGTAATGATATTAATTTCATTTTTTTTCAAAATATTATTATAGTCAAAGAATTTAATGTTTGCAACGTATAATAAGTGTATAATTAAATATTGAAATAGTGTATTAATTTTCAGAAATTGACATACAGCATCGTTAATATGATTAATTTCCATAAGAATTATTAATTTTCTTAAATAATATGAATACCAATTTATATGAATTTTTAACTTATGTTAACATAAACTGGAAAATAAAACTTCGAGATCAATCAACAAGACTTATGAAAATAAAATACAAAGAAACACTATTTCAACGAAATTTTCCCCTTTTACAAAAGTATCTAGAAACCTTTTCAAAATTCTACTTCGGAGTATTTTGTTCTTTGACGATTAGCGATTATCCTGATACAAAAAATAAGCCTTTTAATGCATTTTAGCCTGATTTATTAGCGTTCAACGATAAGTCTATTTTCCTTAGCATTAATGACTACAGTTGCTAACATCTCTCAAGTTAATCGCCAATGCTCATGTTCTTGTTAAAACGATTATATTTGTTTTATTATAGAAGATGGTATAAGCTAGAATGACAAAAAGGACAAAACATATTTTATATTACGAAATAGTACAATCTTTTTGCTTATATACAAAAAAGGCTATCTACTATAAATTTGGTGAATAATTACCTTACCTTCGTGCGAAATAAAATTGACTGAATTTAACGAATTGAATCGTCAAGTAGGAAATAGAGCGTCTCTTATTTATTTATTTAAAAAATATCTTTCCGTATCGAAATTGTTCTCTTTGCTTTGAAATAGTTACATTTTAATTTAATCTCATATGATTTTCTCACTAACGTGTAGTTAGTTTTATTTTCAATTAAATAAATCTGCGATTTTAAATTGTTGCATATTGATAAGTAAGACTGTTGTACAGTATTTATTGATACAATTCCAACGATTAATCTAAAAAGACCAATTTTACGTAGAAAATGTATTTTTCGATAAAACGTTAATATCAATCAACTTGGCTGACGAAAATAAAAATAAAAATGATAATTACATCGATAAACATCGTCAAGTCAAGAAATAGAGCGTCAACAATTAGCTTGAAAAATGCTAACAGCTCTAGTCATTAATGCTAGCTAAAGGAGAATAGGCCTATTTTTTACAGCTAATAAATCGGTCTAAAATCTTTTGATATATATTTGGCTAAAAGCTCATTTTTGGTATAGCGTAATCACCAAGCGCTAAGGAAAAAAGTGCACCTAATATGAACGTTTAAAAGAGTTTCTAAATACTTTATTTTAAATGTCCAATTTCGATGAAAAAATTATTTCTTATTATTCTTATTATTTTTATCTAAACAAAAACAACCTCGTCGCCAAAATGAAAGCCAAGAACTGAGCTCTTCAAACAAAAAACGTTGAAATCATATTGATGATATGAAGTAGAGCCATTAAAAAAAATTGATATAAATGAAGTGGTCATTTTACCTTTTTAATGATCGTGAATTTCATTTAAATTGGCAACTGCTGGCAATGTAAGATCAAAGAAAAGAGCGTGTCCAATCGACTTTGATACGGAAGATCAACTTTGGGAAAATGGCATATTTGGTGTGTCAAATCCAAAACAGCGTCAAGCCACACTTAGGCTACACTTTGGCATTCATTGTAATCTTAAAGTAGCGAAAGAACATCATGACTTTGAATTTGGCGAACATTTCCAACTACAGTTGAAGAAAGACAAGAAGAGATTAGAGTATATTCAATATGTTGAACGTATTTAAAAAATCACAGATATGGTTTAACTTGCATTTTTTAAATTAAAATATATTATCAATATAATACAGTATTCTGTTAATATACATACACTTTCTGTTATAATATGTTTATCTATTCTTTCTATGCATTCATTCTTTATACTTGAAAACGCTTCGGGTGTTGAAATAATCGGTTTAAGAAGAGTTTAATTGGTATATGTAAAAAGCTCTTGGAAGGTAAAAGACAACATTTTTTTAGAGAAGAAGTGGTAGAAAGAGAGTTCCCATTAGAATGGATAATATCAAAAATGTTCAAAGTATGATGAAAGAAGATGGACATTTAACAACACGGTAAAACTACGGATGAGTTGCAGCTCTCGAAGGTCATGGTTATTAAATGAAAATCATTAAAGAGGATTTGCGCGTACGTGTATATCTGACAATTGGGTGCCACATGTATTAACGGAGAGTAATAAGACACAAGGAACTCAATGCTGCCAAAATATCGCGACAATATTTAACCGGTGTAACCGTTTAGAGAATATAGTCATCACTGACGAAAACTGTTTTCATGAGAATCCTCTTGAAAATCACACGACATGAAAATCATGGGTGGGTCCAGACGTAAAAAAGCAACTAATGCATGGAGTATTAGTGCAACTATAGTCGCACATATAATACTCTGTCATCAATGAAGTTTGTGGTAATAGCTGCAATTAATTTTTGCGGCCTCAATAAATTATTAGATACGAACATTACCATTGATTCAGATCGGTACATAGTATTCCTAAATAAAATTATGGAATTATTCTACTTTATGAGCTGTTAGTCTCTGTCAGTCTATCTGTGGTATAATATCACTCTATGTCATGATAGACTTGCATTTTTCAACACGACAACGAAAGACCACGTGTATCGAATCAAACGAATAGTATCTTGAAAATAAAAACTGTAATTGTTTGAAACAATCTCCATATTCTCCTGATTTAAATTTGTGTTGAAGGCTTGTTTTCCCGAAGCTTGAGGTACAGCAAGAGAATATGTCTTTGACAGGTGGGATAATGCTTCATGAAACGGAAAAGACGATTTGACATTTCGAATGGAAATTATATATAGATATCTCGTTATATACTTATTTTTCTGAAGATATGATTAACTTCTCAATTTCTTTGACATATAGGGAAGTCACGTTTTTCAGAACGTCTGGTGATTTCATAGTAGGCTTTATTTAATACTTAAAACAAAATTATTATATAAAGATTTTACATAAAAAAATGTATTGGTTATCAAACCATTTTTGGTTCGTGCTGTGATACGTTTATATCGTGGTAACACTCTAGTTAAATTTCTAGTCTCTTGTTCCACTTTATCCTATAAGAAATTGAAGATTTCATCAGATCTATTATACCTTTATATAGGGGTCCGCAAAAAAACTTCGTTTTTATATATGAACAACAATTATATTCATAGATGCATGATAATATGCTTTGTATCTCGCAAAGATATCGATTGAAATCGTGTGTATTTATAAAGTAATCTATTGAGTAAATCTATGAATCTTTAATCTATAAATCTAAAGTTCATAGACATATATAATGCATTTCTTTAGTCTATGGTATGCATAGAAATGGAAATTTAAATTTCAAAATTAATACATCATTATATTCTGTCTTATATTCTGTTTTTGTATCGTTTACATGGCTGCACCAAATTATACGCAAGATCAACTATATTTTTTTATTGACACCTTAAAAGCAAGTGGGTTTTCATGTACAGAAATGCGTACGTTATTAGTGCAGCGTTGGGG